>JAGMVL010000515.1:0-21966 GCA_019202695.1 Populus x sibirica
GAATTAATATGCGCTGTTGATTCCATCCGCTACCCGTGACTCAGCTCAAAGATGATTTCTGCTATCTACTTGACTTAGTTTTCTTTACCGTATTTACTTCTCGAGCAAGACTTGTATAGTGTGTTTGACGATTCCATCCGCTAAACGTGAAATCAATTTTTTCTATCGCTTTCATGCCTCCTCCCGAATTCGCGGATCACGACCCATACTTGGAGTCAGCTACTCATATTTCAAAGAAGTAATTCAAGGGCTACAGTGGCTCTGCTTTAGCCGACGATTTCTGGTCAGGAGTGACGCAGTTTTCACTGACGATTCCATGCGTCAACGCGTGACTCGTTTTCTCTATTGATTTCTGCTCTCAACCGTGAATTAGTATGCGATGTCGATTCCATCCATCATCTCCGTGACTCAGCTTCAAAGATGATTTCTCGTTCTACCGTGACTCGCCGACTGCATTCAGATCAAGACTTGCATATAGTGTGTTTGACGATTCCATCCGTCAAACGTGAATCAATTTTTTGCTATCGCTTTCTATGCCTCCCTCGTGAATTCTGTGACGCCGTCGACTCCATACGTGAGCTGCCACTCATATTTCAAGGGCATAATTCAAGGGCTGGGTTGTCTCCGCTTTAGCTGACGATTCTCGGAGTGATGACGCTTTTCACCGACGATCCTTGCGACAACGATGACTCCTTTTTCTCTATTGATTTCGCTCCTCAACCGTGAATTAGTATGCATGCCGATTCCATCCATCATCTCTGACTCGTTCAAAGATGATTTCTCGCTCTACCGTGACTCGCTACGACGATTTCTCGGAGCAAAGACTTTCTCATAGTGTGTTTGACGATTCCATCCGTCAAACGGGAATCAATTTTTTGCTATCGCTTTCATGCCTCCCCGTGAATTCCGTGACGCTGTCGACTCCATATGTGAGCCGCCACTCTATTTCAGTTGGCGAATTCAAGGGCTACAAGTGTCTCTGTTTTAGCCGACGATTTCTCGTCAGGTATTTTCATCGACGATTCTTGCATCAACGATGACTCTGTTTTCTCTATTGATTTCGTTCCTCAACCGTGAATTAGTATGCGATGTCGATTCCATCCATCACCGCGACTCAGCTTTAAAGATGATTTCTCGGTCTACCGTGACTCGCCACCGACGATTTCAGAGAATACTTCAGATAATGTGTTTGACGATTCCATCCGTCAAACGTGAATCAATTTTTTGCTATCGCTTTCATGCCTCCTCGTGAATTTCCGTGACGCCGTCGACCCATACGGAGCTGCCACTCATATTTCGGGGCGAATTCAAGGGCTACAAGTTGTCTCGTTTTAGTCGACGATTTCTCGTCAGAGTGACGTAGCTTTTCACCGACGATTTTATGCGTCAACGATGACTGTTTTCTCTATTGTTCTCTCAACCGTGAACTAGTATGCGGGCCGATTCCATCCGCACCCCGTGACTCAGCTCAAAGATGATTTCTCGCTCTACCGTGACTCGCCGACGATTTCGTGAGCAAGATTTTTGCATAGTGTGTTTGACGATTCCATCCGGCCAAACGTGAATCAATTTTTTGCTATCGCTTTCATGCCTCCCTCGTGAATTCTCGTGACGCCGCCGACTCCATACGTGAGCCGCCACTCATATTTGGTGGCGAATCCAAGGGCGGGCGTTGCTCGCTTTAGGTGACGATTTCCCGGTCGAGGACGCAGCCACCGACGATTCCTTGCGTCAACGATGACTCGTTTTCTCTATTGATTTCGTTCCTCAACCGTGAATTAGTATGCGCTCGCCGATTCCATCCCTCACCCGTGACTCGCCTCAAAGATGATTTCGCTCTACCGTGACTCCGCGCCGACGATTTCTTGGAGGGAAGACTTAGACAAGGTGTTTGACGATTCCATCCGTCAAACGTGAATCAATTTTTGCTATCGCTTTCATGCCTCCTCGTGAATTTCGTGACGCCGTCGACCATGCACTTGAGCCGCCACTCATATTTCAAAGGGCGATTTCAAGGGCTAGAGTGTCTCGTTTTAGCCGACGATTTACGGCCAGAGGACGCAGCTTTTCACCGACGATTCCATGCGTTAACGATGACTCTTTTTCTATTGATTTCGTTCTCAACCGTGAATTAGTATGCGATGTCGATTCCATCCATCATCAGTGACTCGCTTCAAAGATGATTTCTCGTTCTACCGTGACTCGGCCACGACGATTTCGAGCAAAGACTTGATAGGGTGTTTGACGATTCCATCCGTCAAACGTGAATCAATTTTTTGCTATCGCTTCATGCCTCCCTCGTGAATTCCGTGACGCCGTCGACTCCATACGTGAGCGCCACTCATATTTCAAAGGGCGAATTCAAGGGGCGTTGTCTCGTTTTAGCCGACGATTTCGGGTCGGAGTGAAGCTCACCGACGATTCTATGCGTCAACGATGACTCTCTTTCTATTGATTTCTGCTTCTCAACCGTGAATTAGTATGCGATGTCGATTCCATCCATCCCGTGACTCGTTCAAAGATGATTTCGCTCTACCGTGACTCCGGCCACGACGATTTCGGAGCAAGACTTGATAGTGTGTTTGACGATTCCATCCGTCAAACGTGAATCAATTTTTTGCTATCGCTTTCATGCCTCCTCGTGAATTTCGTGACGCCGTCGACTCCATACGTGAGCTGCCACTCATATTTCAAGGCGAATTCAAGGGCTACATTGTCTCTTTTTTAGCCGACGATTTCTCGGTCGAGTGACGCAGTTCATCGACGATTCCATGCGCCAACGATGACTGTTTTCTCTATTGATTTCGTTCTCAACCGGGAATTAGTATGCGCTGTCGATTCCATCCGTCCCGTGACTCGCTCAAAGATGATTTCTCGTTCTACCGTGACTCACTTTTCGCCGACGATTTCGGAGCAAGACTTGCATATTGTGTTTGACGATTCCATCCGTCAAACGTGAATCAATTTTTTGCTATCGCTTCATGCCTCCCTCGTGAATTCCGTGACGCCGCTCGACTCCATACGTGAGTCGCCACTCATATTTCGCGGCGATTCAAGGGCTACAAGTTGTTCGCTTTTTAGCTGACGATTTCGGCCAGAGGACGCAGTTCACCGACGATTCCTTGTGTCAACGATGACTCGTTTTCTCTATTGATTTCGCTCTCAACCGTGAATTAGTATGCGATGTCGATTCCATCCGTCACCGTGACTCAGCTTCAAAGATGATTTCTCGTTCTACCGTGACTTCCAGCTACGACGATTTCGGAGCAAGATTTCGATAGTGTGTTTGACGATTCCATCCGTCAAACGTGAATCAATTTTGCTATCGCTTTCATGCCTCCCCTCGTGAATTCCCGTGACGCCGTCGACTCCATACGTGAGCCGCCACTCATATTTTCCGGCGAATTCAAGGGCTACAGGTGTCTCGCTTTAGCCGACGATTTCTCGGTCAGAGTGACGCAGCTTTTCACCGACGATTCCATGTGTCAACGATGACTCGCTTTCTCTATTGATTTCGTCTCAACCGTGAATTAGTTTGCGTTGTCGATTCCATCCGCTCACCCGTGACTCGCCTCAAAGATGATTTCTCGTTCTACCGTGACTCGCCACGACGATTGAGCAAAGATTTGCAGATAGTGTGTTTGACGATTCCATCCGTCAAACGTGAATCAATTTTTGCTATCGCTTTCATGCCTCCCTCGTGAATTCCGTGACGCCGCCGACTCCATACGTGAGCCGCCACTCATATTTCAGGGCGAATTCAAGGGCTGCGTGTCTCTTTTTTAGCCGACGATTTTCGGGTCAGAGTGACGTTTTCACCGACGATTCCATGCGTCAACGATGACTCGTTTTCTCTATTGATTTCGTTCCTCAACCGTGAATTAGTATGCGATGTCGATTCCATCCATCATCTCGTGACTCGCTTCAAAGATGATTTCTCGTTCTACCGTGACTCGCCACGACGATTTCGGATCAAGCACTTCGATAGTGTGTTTGACGATTCCAACCGTCAAACGTGAATCAATTTTTTTGCTATCGCTTTCATGCTTCCTACGTGAATTCCCGCGTGACGCCGTCGACCCATACGTGAGCCGCCACTCATATTCACGGGCGAATTCAAGGGCTACGTGTTTCTCGTTTTAGCCGACGATTTCGGTCGAGGACGGCGTTCACCGACGATTCTGCGTCAACGATGACTCGCTTTCTCTATTGATTTCGCTCCTCAACCGTGAATTAGTATGCGCTGCCGATTCCATCCGTCCCCGTGACTCGTCAAAGATGATTTCTCGCTCTACCGTGACTCGCTACGACGATTTCGAGCAAAGACTTGCATAGTGTGTTTGACGATTCCATCCACAAACGTGAATCAATTTTTTGCTATCGCTTTCATGCCTCCCTCGTGGAATTCTCGTGGACGCTCGCCGACCCATAGCGGAGCGCCACTCATATTTCAAACGGGGCGATTTCAAGGGGGCTACACCGTTCTTGTTTTTAGCGATTTATTTATAGAGTGACGGCTTCACCCGACGATTCCTTGCGTCAACGATGACTTGTTTTCTCTATTGATTTCGTTCCTCAACCGTGAATTAGTATGTGCTGCCGATTCCATCCGTCCCCGTGACTCGGGCCAAAGATGATTCGCCCTACCGTGACTCCGCTACGACGATTGAGCAAAGATTTCAGAACGTGTTTGAGGATTCCATCCGTCAAACGTGAATCAATTTTTGCTATCGCTTTCATGCCTCCCTCTGAATTCCGGGACGCGCGCGACTCCATACGTGAGCTGCCACTCATATTTCAGCTGGCGACTTCAAGGGCTGGGCGTGTGTCTTTTTCTGTACCGTACTGATTTACTTCCGGTCAGAGGACGCAGCCTTTCAACGACCATTCCACGCGCCAACGCGACTCTATTTTCTCTATTGATTTTGTTGCGATGGCGCCGTCGCACAAATTAATTACCCTAGCTTCAAACACAACACACAAGATAGTATAGAGCAAGCAAGGGGTCGATCCCACAAGGAAGTTTCAAGTCGATTTTTATGTTGTACATTATGTAATTGGGGGGATTTGGTTTGTGATTATCTAAACTATGGCAGCAATTAAAGTAGCAAACAAAATCAATTAAAACCGAAACTTATCAAGAAAACGAACCTTGGTCGCAAGCACACATCCACCAACGGAAATTAGAACCGATCCTTGAAACGAAAATTGCGCTTATGTTCGAAATTTTATCTTTTCTTAACGTTGATTAATTAACGGATCCGCCGTATAACTAATCCTAACCAACAAACAATCAAAGTGTCCGCACTAATGATTCAATTTAATGGTAGCTTTAAGAACTAGATAATTTCATCAAGATTAACATACAAGTCAGTCCGCAACTTGTGTCACTTTGTTCAAATGTTTTCCCTAAGTTCAATAACGTAGTTCCGCCACAATTATCAAGCTTAGTTGCTTCACAAGTTCATATATCACAACTCCCGGTTTTGATATTAAACTTAGCAATAGATTGTTCACAACAATAACTTAGAGTCCGCTCTAGCAATCATCAACAACAATCATAGGAAATATGCATAGGAAAACAATCATACTCATTCATAACATAAACTCGAAAATAAAAGGAAGAATAAATCTCACTCGCTCTTGAAATCCAAGGTTTGTTGTGTCCTTGCAACCAAGAAAAGAGCTTAGCCTTGCATAACTATTGAACAACTACTTCTAAAGAATGAAAAGAGCATGATTTTTGGGTTTGTAGAGGAGAGAATTTGTGTTTATTCTCTCGCCGGCCGCCGCCTCCTTCTCGCTCTCCCTCTTTCTCGCGGGCCGCCGCTCTCCTTCTCTCTTTCTTTTTATATGCTAAGAAACCCTAGTCTCTATTTTACAAAGTAGTCCTCCCTTGAGTTGGCGCTTACATTTAAGTACTTCAATAACTATTTTTCCTAAAAGGAGAAATAGCCTTGCATGAAATCTTCAAGCTCGACTTAGAGGAGCTAAATTGCCGATATAAAAACTTGGATGACGGTTTAGATGCTTCTCGAATGTAATTTGGACTTGTTCTTCACTGAAACCCGTTTGCTGGCAGAATTCAGTTGTCATCTTTGAAAAATCATATCTCCCTCGTATGACATCGTTTGTGGCTGAAACTTGGAGCGTTGATAGGTATTTAAGTCAGGAATCCACGCAAATTGAGTTTGCATCAATTGGAGTTCTGTAGCTCCAGATATTAAATTTTGAATGGCCAAAGGTCAACATTGGCAGAATGCGAGATTTGACTTTGCAGGATGTGATTTCCATGATCTTTCTCTTTATTTTTTCTTGCATTACATTTCCAGAAAGGTATGGATGTTAGCTTTTTAGTGCCACTGGAATCACTTCATTTCGATCTCTAGAACTCACGCTCGTGTAAAACATTGACTCGAACGTCAAATCTGCCAATTACCTCCAATTTACTCCTTTTTGCATCTTTCATCCAAAAGTGCCTTCAAAACATAAAACAAAGAATATCAAGGCATTTTATATATAAAACATGGACAAAACATTAGGTAGATATGGGTGAAACTATCGAATAATATGGTTACATCAAATACCCCCACACTTAGCTCTTGCTCGTCCTCGAGAAAGGATAAATAAAATCAAATTGAAAATAACTATGATCAATCTCTTAATCTCCCATCAATGTCCAAGAATATATGCATTATAAACAAGAATACAATCAAGAATGATAAATAGTATATTTCTCATGAATTCATTTACATGCAAACTTCAAAACTCAATTAATCATCGGGATTTAAATGAAATCTATGCCATGCCAAAGTGATAGGTCCTCTCATTGATATACACTCCAACACTCATGTGTTTAGGGTTTATGTGTTTAAATCTCTCAAATTAAATCAAAGAGTATGTTCTACCATAAGCTTGCTCTTCAATCTCATCTCCATTACTAACATATTACAAACAATGCATGAATCAAAAGGTCTTATTTTCTGGTTGTAATGGGGCTAAGGTTAATGGTGAGGTAAAAGAGAGTAAAAGAAAAGGTTCAAACCAAAGAAAGTAGAGCATTCTAAAAAATGATATTTCAAACAAGATATTTCATCAAAGCACATAAATTTCTCCTTCTTTAATCACCAATGCTTAGCTTCTTTTGATTTCAAGCTTTTTCAACATAAAATCTCAAGAACATAAAGGAACACTTTTTCTTTTTCTTTGTTTTTTTTTTTTTTTTAACCTTTGGCAACTTTGCCCATCTTTTCATCAAGCATCACTTCTTCTTTCTTTTCACATAATTTCCAACCATAATTCCATGAGATATCATAAGTATATGCTCTACTAATCCTTGGCCAAGGGAAAAGGAAAACATATAAAAAGTTAAGGCTTATACATGGATAAAGCAAAGAAAAGATAAACAAGCTCAAAAGGGGCTCACTAAGGATAATATGCTTTAGGTTGACTTTTTGGTTCAAGTGATTAAAATTCCTAATGCCTTTATCATCTTCATGTATATTTGTAATGGAATATAATCTCAATAAGATATGAAGCAAGTTCTAGAGATACATATCATTGAAAGAATGCACACTCAAAGAATATAATGTTGAAGGCTCAAAAGCTTGCATTGGTATAACACTATAAAGTCAACATGGCATATTCTCAAAGTCAATCCCTAAACCAATTAAACCTTAAAATTTGCATGCATACTTCTTCATTTGATTTATATCTTCATCTATCTCAATTAATTCTCATACATAATACTCATATTCTCAAAAACCAATGGGAGTTAAAAAGATCAAACACAAATTTTTTTTTTTTTGAACAACAAAGAAAACTAAAAATTCTCCCAATACCCCCACACTTAAAACACAACATTGTCCTCAATGTTGAAATAAAAGCAAAGGAACATAAGAGAATGACAAAAAATAAATTAAAATGCTGAAAAAAAAAAGATAAGGAAAAAGAAAGCAAATCTGATTTTTTTTTATGCCGGGTTGCCTCCCAAGAAGCGCTTTTTGTTTTATGTCATTGGCTTGACATGTGGCATGCTCATTCTTCATAGATTGGTTCAGCCTAACTCTACGTGCTTTGTGAGTTCTCACTGTCCAACCTTCATAGAAAGGTTTTAAACGATGCCCATTAACCTCGAGTACTTTGTTGGTTTCTAAACTTGTAATTTCAACGCACCATAAGGAAAATATTAGAAACAACAAAGGGTCCAATCCAACGAGAGCGCAATTTTCCAGAAAAGTTTCAAACGCGAATGATAAAGAAGGACTTTGTCTCCAACATGAAACTCCTTTCTTGTAAGCATTCGGCCATGAAGATTCTTAGTCTTTTCTTTGTAAATCCTTGCATTCTCGTAAGCATCATTTCGAATTTCTTCCAACTCTTGCGCTTGTAGTTTTCTTGCAATCCCAAAGAAGATCATAATCCATGTTACATTGTTTAATGGCCCAAAAAGCTTTGTGTTCAAGCTCCACCGGTAGATGACATGCTTTCCCATAAATCATTCTATAAGGTGACATTCCTATAGGTGATTTATAAGCAAATCCGATAAGCCCAAAGTGCATCTCCAAGACGTAGACTCCAATCTCGCCGGTTAGGTTGCACCGTTTTCTCCAAAATGGACTTGATTTCGATTTGAAATTTCAGCTTGGCCATTCGTTTTTGAGGATGATATGCTGTGGAAGTTCGATGAGTCACATGATATTTGCGTAGCAATGCTTCCATGGAACGACAGAAATGAGTGCCACGATCACTAATGATAGCTTTAGGGATTCCAAACCCGTCAAATATATGAGTCCCGACAAAATCTAAAACAACCTTAGCATCGTTAGTTCGTGTGGCTTTCGCCTCAATCCATTTGGACACATAATCAACAAAGAAGAAGAATATAAAGATTGCCAAATGAAGAAGGAAATGGACCCATAAAGTCAATACCCCAAACATCAAAAATTTCACTTACAAGAATATTCGTTAAAGGCATTTGATTCTTATGAGTGATATTACCTGTTCTTTGGCATTTTTCACATGATTTGCGTATGATATGCATCTCTAAAAATAGAAGGCCAATAGAAACCACTTTCAAGTACCTTGTGGGCTGTTCTTTTTGCTCCAAAATGCCCACCACAAGAATGAGAATGACAAAAAGTGAGAATGGAATGAAATTCATCTTGTGGTACACACCTCCTAACTACTTGATCCGCACAAAATTTCCAAAGGTAAGGATCGTCCCAAAAATAATATTTAGCATCGCCGTAACTTATCTTTTTGGGGTTTAGACAAACCTGGAGGGAATTCTTTGGTGACTAAATAGTTTACCAAATCAAGATACCATGGTCTTGTAGAGGAATGCAACATATACAACCGCTCATCGTGGAATGTCTCTCTTATTGTTTCGATCTCGTATATCCTCGGTCCTCGCCGGCTCAAGTGATCACCACATGGTTTTCAAGACCTTTTTTATCTTTGATCTCAAGATCGAATTCTTGTAAAAGCAAGATCCACCTAATCGCCTTGGTTTGGACTCCTTCTTCTTCAAAAGATACCCGAGAGCCGCATGGTCAAGAAAAACAATGACTTTTGTACCAAGTAGATATGACCCGAATTTTTCAAGAGCAAACACCACCGCAAAAAGTTCCTTTTCGCTTGTATGGTAATTGCATTGTGCTCCATCCAACATGCGAGAAGCATAGGCGATAACATGCAAATTCTTCCCAATTCTTTGCCCAAGCACAGCCTCCTACCGCATAATCACTCGCATCACACATTATCTCAAAAGGTTCATCCCAATTTGGTGGTTGGATGATAGGGGCGTATGTGACACGTCTCTTAAGCTCATCATGGGCATCTTTACATGCTTGATCAAACACAAAATCCACTTCTTTGGCTAATAGTTTGCACAAGGGTGTTGTAATCTTCGAGAAATCTTTGATAAAGCGTCGATAGAAACCCGCATGGCCTAGAAAAGAACGAACTTCCCTCACGCATGAGGGGTAAGGCAATGATGAAATAACATCTATCTTAGCTTTATCAACCTCTAATCCACGTGAAGACACAACATGCCCAAGAACTATTCCTTGTTCTACCATAAAATAACACTTTTCATAGTTCAAGACAAGGTTAGTTTCAATGCACCTTTTCAAGATTAAAGATAAATTTTCTAGACATTTATCAAAAGAATCACCATACACCGTGAAATCATCCATAAAAACCTCAATTATTCTTTCAACATAGTCGAAAAATACTCATCATGCATCTTTGAAAAGTTGCAGGAGCATTACGTAGACCAAAAGGCATTCTTCTATATGCATATGTACCAAATGGACATGTAAATGTAGTTTTTCTTGATCCCGGATTAATAACAATCTGATTGTATCCACTATATCCATCAAGAAAGCAATAAAAAGACTTACCCGCTAGGCGTTCAAGCATTTGATCCATGAATGGTAATGGGAAATGATCTTTGCGTGTAGAAAGATTGAGCTTTCTGTAATCAACACACATTCTCCATCCACTCGAGATGCGAGTAGGAATGAGCTCATCATTTTTGTTTTTCACCAATGTGATTCCGGTCTTTTTGGGCACCACATGGATTGGTGCGACCCATTTACCGTCAATGATGGGGTAAATGACTCCCGCATCTAACAATTTCAAAATTTCAGCCTTTCACTACCTCCATCATAGGCGGGTTCAACCTCCTTTGCATTTCCCTTGTTGGTTTTGCGTTGTCCTCCAATAGTATGTGATGCATACACATTGAGGGACTAATACCCTTGATGTCGCCTAAAGTCCATCCAATGGCCGTCTTGTGATCACACAACAACTTCACAAGTTTTTCCTCTTGCATACTTGTCAAACCTTTGCTATGATAACGGGAAGTGTATTGTTGTCGCCAATGAATACATACTTCAAATTATCGGGCAAAGGTTTTAATTCTAACTCGGGGCCCGTAAAATAGATGGCAAAAGCTTTTTTATGTGAGAGTACTAAATCAACAAAGACATTACCATGGGGAACGGTTTGCAAAGCTTGTAAGGCCAATACCGATTCGTGCACGTTTTGGGGAACACACACGTGCCTCTCCATCTCTTCTATCTTGGTGAAATCATAGCCATAGCTCAAAGCTATGCTTAATCCATCTTCGCAATCAAAATCACAAACTTGCCGCACACACTTATCAATTTGGTCATAACATGTGATAGAATAAACATTGCTATAAGGATATTTCATTGCATCATGAAAATTGAATTCAATTTTTTCATCTCCTACTTCCATAGACAAGGTATCCTTACCACAATCAATCTTTGCGTTGGCGGTTTTCAAGAATGGTCTCCCAAACAATATAGGAGTGTCAAGTTGATGAATCACAAGAATCATGTTCCATATCAAGAATATAAAAATCACATGGAATAACCAAACTATCAATCTTGACTAGGACATCTTCTATCACACCAAGTGGGTAAACAAAACTACGATCCGCAAGTTGTATTACAATGCTAGTTTTATTCAAAGGCTCAAGACTAAGAGAATCATAAACATGTTTGGGCATAACACTAATGGATGCACCTAAATCGCATAAAGCTCTTTTAAAACTAGCATTACCAATAACACATGGGATAGTAAACGCACCGGGTCTTTTTGTTTCAAAGGCAGATTCTTTTGAACAACGGCAGATACAACTTCACCCATACTTACCGCTTTCATGACCTTTCGCTTGAAAGCTCTCTTGGTAGTACACAACTCCTTCAAGAATTTTGCATACTTGGGAATTTGCTTGATAGCATCAAGCAAAGGAATGTTGAGTTCCACTTTCTTGAAAACCTCTAAAATCTCTTTTTCTTTGTCTTCTTTCTTTGACCTAGAAGAACTCACAGGAAAGGGTGGAATTGTTTTAAAACTAGAATTCATTGAGTGAGGAGTTACCTTTGGAGTGTTGGTCTTTATTTCGCTTTGTGGAGGAGGAGGAGGATGTTTGTTCTTTGTACTCAATTCAGCTTTCTATCTCTTCTTCTTCCTCCATCTCAATTTGTTTCGACCTTTTCTCTTCAATTTCTTTCCCACTTCGCAACATGATCGCACTAACATTCTCTTTTGGATTCAATGCTTGGGAGGGCAACTTTCCATTCATTTGTGCTTCCAATTTCCCTACACTTGAAGCTACTTGCCCCATTTGCTTTTCCAAGTTGTGAATACTTGACCTTGTTTCCGTTGAAAAGACATGACATTTTGTTGCAAGGTAACGTATTAGAAGCCAAAGTTTTCATCATCTCACGAAGATCATCATTGGATGATGACCCCATAACATTGGAGTTTGTAAATGGAGGGGGTTGTCTTGCTTGATAATTTTGTTGGGGCCGAAATCCATGGGGATGGAACTCGCCGGCCTTGATTGCCTTGTTGGGATGGGTTGCCATAGCGTAAGTTGGGATGATCTCTCCATCCGGGATTGTACGTGTTGGAAAAGGGATCATATTTACGCTGGGTCAGTCCGTTGAATGTTCCATCAATTGCATGAGCTTGTTCAATGTAATCTTCTTTGCATTGTTGGGCACATATCCGAAGCATGTCCTTGTAAGGAGCATATGCTACAAACTTTCACCCGCACATTTCCACAAGCCAAAGAACGCACAAGAGAAGTAAGATCATTAACTTTATTTTCAAGGTTAGAAATACTTACCTCATTTACTCGTTTGTTGGAGAAGTCTCCACGAGTGCCAAATTGTTTTGAGTTGGCCGCCATGTTTGAGATCAATTGGCGTGGCAAAATTTCGGTGTCTTATCCACCAATGCGCCTCCACTTGCAAAGCATCAATGATATTACTTGGCCGAGGGCATCAATCCTTCATAGAAATATTGAATGAGCAAATCATCGGGTATTTGATGATGAGGACATTGAATGCAAGAGTTGCTCAAATCTTTCCCAATATTCGAGAGTGTCTCTCCATGAGATTGCCGAATCCCACATATTTCTTTCCTTATGTTGGCAACTCGAGATGCGTCGGGAAATACTTCTCAAGGAAAATCTTCTTCATGGCATTCCAAGTTCCAATAGATCCCGGGAAGAATAGAGAAAAGCCATGCCTTTGTCAGCCCCTTCAAAGAGAAAGGGAAAGCTTTCAACTTAACTTGTTCTTCATCAACTCCATTCGGTTTCATGCCAACACAAACCATATGGAACTCCTTGAGATGAGTATGAGGATCTTCTCCGCCAAGACCATTAAATGTTGGTAACAAATGTATAAAACCGGATTTGAGCTCAAAGTTTACATTATTGTCAATGTTTATGCACAATGGTTGATTTTCCACATTAGGAGCAAAGAAGCTCCTTGAGTGTTTGTTGCCGGGCAACCGCCATGGTGTTGAGGCGAGCTTCCTTTCTTAATCCGCGTAAAGTGCTTTCTATTTCAAGATCAACCCGCACTTGAATTTGATTAGTAGAACGGGTCACATGCATAAATTGCTAAGGAAACTCAAAAGAAGGTAACCACACAAGAGATCGAAAACAATGCAAATTGTACGAAAATCCTACGGTAGAAAACTAAAACTCGTCTAAAAACACTAGAAAACAGCGGAATTTGGCCACAATAGGGTGGGGCTAGTGATTTATCACTAGTCCTGTTCGTAACGTCGTTTCCCTTCAGCAAACAAAAGGCCAATACCTAATTCCACCAAAACTCGTTTTGAACAACGTCGCGCCGCAAGTGAACAAAGCACCGCCGCAAGCAAAAAATCTGTTTCTCTCTTTTTTTTTTTTTTTTGAATCACAAAGAAATAAAAAAATAACAAGACAAGCACAAGAATCAACTAAAATTACTTCCCTAAGAATCGGCGCCAAAATTTGTTGCGATGTCGCGGCCGACAAATTAATTACCCTAGCTTCAAACACAACACACAAGATAGTATAGAGCAAGCAAGGGTCGATCCCACAAGGAAGTTTCAAGTCGATTTTTATGGTGTACATTATGTAATTGGGGGATTTGGTTTGTGATTATCTAAACTATGGCAAGAATTAAAGTAGCAAACAAAATCAATTAAACCTAAACTTATCAAGAAAACGAACCTTGGTCGCAAGCACACATCCACCAACGAAATTAGAACCGATCCTTGAAACGAAAATTGCAGCCTATGTTCAAATTTTATCTTTTCTTAACGTTGATTAATTAACGGATCCCGCAGATAACTAATCCTAACCAACAAACAATCAAAGTGTCCGCACTAATGATTCAATTTAATGGTAGCTTTAAGAACTAGATAATTTCATCAAGATTAACATACAAGTCGCTCCAGACTTGTGTCACTTTGTTCAAATGTTTTCCTAAGTTCAATAACGTAGTTCCGCCACAATTATCAAGCTTAGTTGCTTCACAAGTTCATATATCACAACCTGGTTTTGATATTAAACTTAGCAATAGATTGTTCACAACAATAACTTAGAGTCCGCTCTAGCAATCATCAACAACAATCATAGGAAATATGCATAGGAAAACAATCATACTCATTCATAACATAAACCGAAAATAAAAGGAAGAATAAATCTCACTGGTTCTTGAAATCAAGGTTTGTTGTGTCCTTGCAACCAAGAAAAGAGCTTAGCCTTGCATAACTATTGAACAACTACTTCTAAAGAATGAAAAGAGCATGATTTTTGGGTTTGTAGAGAAGAGAATTTGTGTTTATTCTCCGCCGGCCGCCGCCTCTTCGCTCTCCCTCTTTTCTCGCCGGCCGCCGCCTTCTCCTTCTCTCTTTCTTTTTATATGCTAAGAAACCCTAGTCTCTATTTTATAAAGTAGTCCTCCCTTGAGTTGGCGCTTACATTTAAGTACTTCAATAACTATTTTTCCTAAAAGGAGAAATAGCCTTGCATGAAATCTTCAAGCTCTGACTTAGAGGAGCTAAATTGCTGATATAAAAACTTGGATGACGGCTTAGATGCTTCGAATGTAATTTGGACTTGTTCTTCACGAAACCCGTTTGCTGGCAGAATTCAGTTGTCATCTTTGAAAAATCCTATCTCCCTCGTATGACATCGTTTGTGGCTGAAACTTGGAGCGTGATGAGGTATGGATACTCGGTGATGATAAGGTCTCGTCGCACCAGGGCTTGAGTGACGATTGGATTAAAGGGCACAACTTTGTAATCCGAGTTCCGTTGGATCGCGATCATGAACTTTTACTCGGAGTTTCCTTGGATGCCCCTTTGCATGGAGTGGATGAGGAATCGATACTCGCGATGATGAGGTCTGGTCGCGCCAGCTTGAGTGACGGTTCGAAAGGGCCATAACTTTTGATCCTACCATTGGATCGCGATCAAACTTTTAAAAGGAGTTTCCGGATGCCCTTTTAAAGCATGGAAATTGTGGATGAGGAATCGAACTCGATGATGATGAGGTCTGGTCGCGCCAGGCTTGAGTGACGGTTCGAAAGGGCCATAACTTTTGATCCTACCGTTGGATCGCGATCAAACTTTTAGTGGAGTTTCCGGATGCCCGTTTGCATGAAGTGGATGAGGTATGGATACTCGATGATGATAAGGTCCAGTCGCGCCGGCTTGAGTGACGGTTCGAAAGGGCCATAACTTTTGATCCTACCGTTGGATCGCGATCAAACTTTTAGTGGAGTTTCCGGATGCCCATTTGCATGGAGTGGATGAGGAATCGATACTCGATGATGATGAGGTCTCGGTCGCGCCAAGGCTTGAGTGACGGTTCGAAAGGGCCATAACTTTTGATCCGACCGTTGGATCGCGATCAAACTTTTACTGGAGTTTCCGGATGCCCTTTGCATGGAGTGGATGAGGAATCGATACTCGATGATGATGAGGTCCGGTCGCGCTGTGCTTGAGTGACGGTTCGAAAGGGCCATAACTTTTGATCCGACCGTTGGATCGCGATCAAACTTTTAATGGAGTTTCCGGATGCCCCTTTGCATGGAGTGGATGAGGAATCGATACTCGGCGATGATGAGGTTCGGTCGCGCCAGGCTTGAGTGACGGTTCGAAAGGGCCATAACTTTTGATCCGACCGTTGGATCGCGATCAAACTTTTACTGGAGTTTCCGGATGCCCGTTTGCATGGAGTGGATGAGGAATCGATACTCGACGATGATGAGGTCTGGTCGCGCCAGGCTTGAGTGACGGTTCGAAAGGGCCATAACTTTTGATCCGACCGTTGGATCGCGATCAAACTTTTACTGGAGTTTCCGGATGCCCCTTTGCATGGAGTGGATGAGGAATCGATACTCGACGATGATGAGGTCGTGGTCGCGCCAGGCTTGAGTGACGGTTCGAAAGGGCCATAACTTTTGATCCGACCGTTGGATCGCGATCAAACTTTTACTGGAGTTTCCGGATGCCCCTTTGCATGGAGTGGATGAGGAATCGATACTCGGTGATGATGAGGTCTGGTCGCGCCAAGATTGAGTGACGGTTCGAAAGGGCCATAACTTTTGATCCGACCGTTGGATCGCGATCAAACTTTTACTGGAGTTTCCGGATGCCCCTTTGCATGGAGTGGATGAGGAATCGATACTCGGCGATGATGAGGTCCGGTCGCGCCAGGCTTGAGTGACGGTTCGAAAGGGCCATAACTTTTGATCCTACCGTTGGATCGCGATCAAACTTTTAGTGGAGTTTCCGGATGCCCGTTTGCATGAAGTGGATGAGGTATGGATACTCGATGATGATAAGGTCTAGTCGCGCCAGCTTGAGTGAGGGATCGAAAGGGCCATAAGTTTTAATCCAACCGTTGGATCGCGATCAAACTTTTACTGGAGTTTCCGGATGCCCGTTTGCAAGGAGCGGATGAGGAATCAATACTCGATGATGATGAGGTCGGTCGCGCCAGCTTGAGTGACGGTTCGAAAGGGCCATAACTTTTGATCCGACCGTTGGATCGCGATCAAACTTTTACTGGAGTTTCCGGATGCCCGTTTGCATGGAGTGGATGAGGAATCGATACTCGGCGATGATGAGGTCTGGTCGCGCCGGGCTTGAGTGACGGTTCGAAAGGGCCATAACTTTTGATCCTACCATTGGATCGCGATCAAACTTTTAATGGAGTTTCCGGATGCCCGTTTGCATGAAGTGGATGAGGTATGGATACTCGATGATGATAAGGTCTAGTCGCGCCAGGCTTGAGTGACGATTCGAAAAGGGCACAACTTTTAATCCAACCGTTGGATCGCGATCAAACTTGTACTGGAGTTTCCGGATGCCCATTTGTATGGAGTGCATGAGGAATCGATACTCGATGATGATGAGGTCTCGGTCGCGCCAGGCTTGAGTGACGGTTCGAAAGGGCCATAACTTTTGATCCGACCGTTGGATCGCGATCAAACTTTTACTCGGATTTTCGGATGCCCCTTTGCATGGAGTGGATGAGGAATCGATACTCGGCGATGATGAGGTGTGGTCGCGCCAGGCTTGAGTGACGGTTCGAAAGGGCCATAACTTTTGATCCGACCGTTGGATCGCGATCAAACTTTTACTGGAGTTTCCGGATGCCCGTTTGCATGGAGTGGATGAGGAATCGATACTCGGCGATGATGAGGTCTCGGTCGCGCCAGGCTTGAGTGACGGTTCGAAAGGGCCATAACTTTTGATCCTACCGTTGGATCGCGATCAAACTTTTAGTGGAGTTTCCGGATGCCCGTTTGCATGAAGTGGATGAGGTATGGATACTCGATGATGATAAGGTCTAGTCGCGCCAGGCTTGAGTGACGGTTCGAAAGGGCCATAACTTTTGATCCGACCGTTGGATCGCGATCAAACTTTTACTGGAGTTTCCGGATGCCCGTTTGCATGAAGTGGATGAGGAATCGATACTCGATGATGATAAGGTCTGGTCGCGCCAGGCTTGAGTGACGGTTCGAAAGGGCCATAACTTTTGATCCGACCGTTGGATCGCGATCAAACTTTTAGTGGAGTTTCCGGATGCCCGTTTGCATGGAGTGGATGAGGAATCGATACTCGATGATGATGAGGTCTGGTCGCGCCAGGCTTGAGTGACGGTTCGAAAGGGCCATAACTTTTGATCCTACCGTTGGATCGCGATCAAACTTTTAGTGGAGTTTCCGGATGCCCGTTTGCATGAAGTGGATGAGTTATGGATACTCGATGATGATAAGGTCTAGTCGCGCAACGCTTGAGTGACGGTTCGAAAGGGCCATAACTTTTGATCCTACCATTGGATCGCGATCAAACTTTTAGTGGAGTTTCTGGATGCCCGTTTGCATGAAGTGGATGAGGTATAGATACTCGATGATGATGAGGTCTGGTCGCGCCAGGCTTGAGTGACGGTTCGAAAGGGCCATAACTTTTGATCCGACCGTTGGATCGCGATCAAACTTTTAATGGAGTTTCCGGATGCCCGTTTGCATGGAGTGGATGAGGAATGGATACTCGATGATGATAAGGTCTGGTCGCGCCAGGCTTGAGTGACGATTCGAAAGGGCCATAACTTTTGATCCGACCGTTGGATCGCGATCAAACTTTTACCGGAGTTTCCGGATGCCCCTTTGCATGGAGTGGATGAGGAATCGATACTCGGTGATGATGAGGTCTCGGTCGCGCCAGGCTTGAGTGACGGTTCGAAAGGGCCATAACTTTTGATCCGACCGTTGGATCGCGATCAAACTTTTACTGGAGTTTCCGGATGCCCGTTTGCATGGAGTGGATGAGGAATGGATACTCGATGATGATGAGGTCTAGTCGCGCCAGGCTTGAGTGACGGTTCGAAAGGGCCATAACTTTTGATCCGACCGTTGGATCGCGATCAAACTTTTACTGGAGTTTCCGGATGCCCGTTTGCATGGAGTGGATGAGGAATCGATACTCGATGATGATGAGGTCTGGTCGCGCCAGGCTTGAGTGACGGTTCGAAAGGGCCATAACTTTTGATCCTACCGTTGGATCGCGATCAAACTTTTAGTGGAGTTTCCGGATGCCCGTTTGCATGAAGTGGATGAGGTATGGATACTCGATGATGATAAGGTCTAGTCGCGCCAGGCTTGAGTGACGGTTCGAAAGGGCCATAACTTTTGATCCAACCGTTGGATCGCGATCAAACTTTTACTGGAGTTTCCGGATGCCCCTTTGCATGGAGTGGATGAGGAATCGATACTCGCGATGATGAGGTCTGGTCGCGCCAGGCTTGAGTGACGGTTCGAAAGGGCCATAACTTTTGATCCGATCGTTGGATCGCGATCAAACTTTTACTGGAGTTTCCGGATGCCCGTTTGCATGGAGTGGATGAGGAATCGATACTCGACGATGATGAGGTCTGGTCGCGCCAGGCTTGAGTGACGGTTCGAAAGGGCCATAACTTTTGATCCGACCGTTGGATCGCGATCAAACTTTTACTGGAGTTTCCGGATGCCCCTTTGCATGGAGTGGATGAGGAATCGATACTCGACGATGATGAGGTCTGGTCGCGCCAGGCTTGAGTGACGGTTCGAAAGGGCCATAACTTTTGATCCGACCGTTGGATCGCGATCAAACTTTTAGTGGAGTTTCCGGATGCCCCTTTGCATGGAGTGGATGAGGAATCGATACTCGGCGATGATGAGGTCTGGTCGCGCCAGGCTTGAGTGACGGTTCGAAAGGGCCATAACTTTTGATCCTACCGTTGGATCGCGATCAAACTTTTAGTGGAGTTTCCGGATGCCCGTTTGCATGAAGTGGATGAGGAATCGATACTCGATGATGATAAGGTCTGGTCGCGCCAGGCTTGAGTGACGGTTCGAAAGGGCCATAACTTTTGATCCAACCGTTGGATCGCGATCAAACTTTTACTGGAGTTTCCGGATGCCCGTTTGCATGGAGTGGATGAGGAATCGATACTCGATGATGATGAGGTCTGTCGCGCCAGGCTTGAGTGACGGTTCGAAAGGGCCATAACTTTTGATCCGACCGTTGGATCGCGATCAAACTTTTAATGGAGTTTCCGGATGCCCGTTTGCATGGAGTGGATGAGGAATCGATACTCGATGATGATGAGGTCTGGTCGCGCCAGGCTTGAGTGACGATTCGAAAAGGGCCATAACTTTTGATCCAACCGTTGGATCGCGATCAAACTTTACTGGAGTTTCCGGATGCCCCTTTGCATGGAGTGGATGAGGAATCGATACTCGATGATGATGAGGTCTGGTGGTCGCGCCAGGCTTGAGTGACGGTTTGAAAGGGCCATAACTTTTGATCCGACCGTTGGATCGCGATCAAACTTTTACTGGAGTTTCCGGATGCCCGTTTGCATGGAGTGGATGAGGAATCGATACTCGATGATGATGAGGTCTGGTCGCGCCAGGCTTGAGTGACGGTTCGAAAGGGCCATAACTTTTGATCCGACCGTTGGATCGCGATCAAACTTTTACTGGAGTTTCCGGATGCCCTTTTGCATGGAGTGGATGAGGAATCGATACTCGATGATGATGAGGTCGGGGTCGCGCCAAGCTTGAGTGACGGTTCGAAAGGGTCATAACTTTTGATCCTACCGTTGGATCGCGATCAAACTTTTAGTGGAGTTTCCGGATGCCCCTTTGCATGGAAGTGGATGAGGAATGGATACTCGATGATGATGAGGTCTGGTCGCGCCAGGCTTGAGTGACGGTTCGAAAGGGCCATAACTTTTGATCCGACCGTTGGATCGCGATCAAACTTTTAGTGGAGTTTCCGGATGCCCGTTTGCATGAAGTGGATGAGGAATCGATACTCGATGATGATGAGGTCTGGTCGCGCCAGGCTTGAGTGACGGTTCGAATGGGCCATAACTTTTGATCCGACCGTTGGATCGCGATCAAACTTTTACTGGAGTTTCCGGATGCCCCTTTGCATGGAGTGGATGAGGAATCTATACTCGGCGATGATGAGGTGTGGTCGCGCCAGGCTTGAGTGACGGTTTGAAAGGGCCATAACTTTTGATCCGACCGTTGGATCGCGATCAAACTTTTTTATGGAGTTTCCGGATGCCCCTTTGCATGGAGTGGATGAGGAATCGATACTCGGCGATGATGAGGTTCGGTCGCGCCAGGCTTGAGTGACGGTTGGAAAGGGCCATAACTTTTGATCCTACCGTTGGATCGCGATCAAACTTTTAGTGGAGTTTCCAGGATGCTCGTTTGCATGAAGTGGATGAGTTATGGATACTCGATGATGATAAGGTCTGGTCGCGCCAGGCTTGAGTGACGGTTCGAAAGGGCCACAACTTTTGATCCTACCGTTGGATCGCGATCAAACTTGTACTGGAGTTTCCGGATGCCCTTTTGCATGAAGTGGATGAGGAATCGATACTCGATGATGATGAGGTCTGGTCGCCAGGGCTTGAGTGACGGTTCGAATGGGCCATAACTTTTGATCCTACCGTTGGATCGCGATCAAACTTTTAGTGGAGTTTCCGGATGCCCCTTTGCATGAAGTGGATGAGTTATGGATACTCGATGATGATAAGGTCTAGTCGCAGGCTGAGTGACGGTTCGAAAGGGCCATAACTTTTTGATCCTACCGTTGGATCGTGATCAAACTTTTAGTGGAGTTTCTGGATGCCCTTTTGCATGAAGAGGATGAGGAATCTATACTCGGCGATGATAAGGTCTGGTAAGCGCCATACTTGAGTGATGGTTTAGGCGCTTGTAACTTCTTTGATCCTACCATTGACTCGCATCAAACTTTTAATGGAGTTTCCATCTTTATGAATGATGAGGTATGGATATATATGATAAGTATAGTGCCAGTTGAGTGATCTATCTCGAAGGGCCATAACTTTGAATCCAACCGTTGGATCACCGATCCAACTTGGAACTCGGAGTTTTCGGATGCCCGTTTGTATGGAGTGGATGAGGAATCGATAATCGGCGATGATGAGATTACCGTCGCGGGGCTTGAATGACGGTTAGGGAAGGGCCATAACTTTTGATCCTACCGTTGGATCACGATCAAACTTTGCTTCAGTTTCCTGATGCCCGTTTGCATGAAGTGCATGAG
>JAGMVL010002027.1:0-73012 GCA_019202695.1 Populus x sibirica
CCACCACAAGAATGAGAATGACAAAAAGTGAGAATGGAATGAAATTCATCTTGTGGTACACACCTCCTAACTACTTGATCCGCACAAAATTTCCAAAGGTAAGGATCGTCCCAAAAATAATATTTAGCATTCGGAACTTATCTTTTTGGGGTTTAGACAAACCTGGAGGAATTCTTTGGTGACTAAATAGTTTACCAAATCAAAGATACCATGATCTTGTAGAGGAATGCAACATATACAATCGCTCATCAGGGGAATGTCTCTCTTATTGTTTCGATCCGTATATCCTCGGTCCCGGTCGGCTCAAGTGATCGCCCACATGGTTTTCAGCACCTTTTTTATCTTTGATCTCAAGATCGAATTCTTGTAAAAGCAAGATCCACCTAATCGGTCTTGGTTTGGACTCCTTCTTCTTCAAAAGATACCTCGAGAGTCGCATGGTCGGTAAAAACAATGACTTTTGTACCAAGTAGATATGACCGAATTTTTCAAGAGCAAACACCACTCGCAAAAAGTTCCTTTTCGGTTGTATGGTAATTGCATTGTGCTCCATCCAACATCGAGAAGCATAGGCGATAACATGCAAATTCTTCCCAATTCTTTGCCCAAGCACAAGCTCCTACCGCATAATCACTCGCATCACACATTATCTCAAAAGGTTCATCCCAATTTGGTGGTTGGATGATAGGGGATGTGACACGTCTCTTAAGCTCATCATGGGCATCTTTACATGCTTGATCAAACACAAAATCCACTTCTTTGGCTAATAGTTTGCACAAGGGTGCCGTAATCTTCGAGAAATCTTTGATAAAGCGTCGATAGAAACTCCGCATGGCCTAGAAAAGAACGAACTTCCCTCACGCATGAGGGGTAAGGCAATGATGAAATAACATCTATCTTAGCTTTATCAACCTCTAATCCACGTGAAGACACAACATGCCCAAGAACTATTCCTTGTTCTACCATAAAATAACACTTTTCATAGTTCAAGACAAGGTTAGTTTCAATGCACCTTTTCAAGATTAAAGATAAATTTTCTAGACATTTATCAAAAGAATCACCATACACCGTGAAATCATCCATAAAAACCTCAATTATTCTTTCAACATAGTGAGAAAAAATACTCATCATGCATCTTTGAAAAGTTGCGGGAGCATTACGAGACCAAAAGGCATTCTTCTATATGCATATGTACCAAATGGACATGTAAATGTAGTTTTTTCTTGATCCTCGGGATTAATAACAATCGATTGTATCCACTATATCCATCAAGAAAGCAATAAAAAGACTTACCTGCTAGGCGTTCAAGCATTTGATCCATGAATGGTAATGGGAAATGATCTTTGCGTGTAGAAAGATTGAGCTTTCGTAATCAACACACATTCTCCATCCACTCGAGATGCGAGTAGGAATGAGCTCATCATTTTTGTTTTCACCAATGTGATTCCGGTCTTTTTGGGCACCACATGGATTGGTGCGACCCATTTACTGTCGAGTGATGGGGTAAATGACTCTGCATCTAACAATTTCAAAATTTCAGCTTTCACTACCTCCATCATAGGCGGGTTCAACCTCCTTTGCATTTCCCTTGTTGGTTTTGCGTTGTCCTCCAATAGTATGTGATGCATACACATTGAGGGACTAATACCCTTGATGTCGCCTAAAGTCCATCCAATGGCCGTCTTGTGATCACACAACAACTTCACAAGTTTTTCCTCTTGCATACTTGTCAAACCTTTTGCTATGATAACGGGAAGTGTATTGTTGTCGCCAATGAATACATACTTCAAATTATCGGGCAAAGGTTTTAATTCTAACTCGGGGCCCTGTAAAATAGATGGCAAAAGCTTTTTATGTGAGAGTACTAAATCAACAAAGACATTACCATGGGGAACGGTTTGCAAAGCTTGTAAGGCCAATATCGATTCGTGCACGTTTTGGGGAACACACACGTGCCTCTCCATCTCTTCTATCTTGGTGAAATCATAGCCATAGCTCAAAGCTATGCTTAATCCATCTTCGCAATCAAAATCACAAACTTGTTTGCACACACTTATCAATTTGGTCATAACATGTGATAGAATAAACATTGCTATAAGGATATTTCATTGCATCATGAAAATTGAATTCAATTTTTTCATCTCCTACTTCCATAGACAAGGTATCCTTACCACAATCAATCTTTGCGTTGGCGGTTTTCAAGAATGGTCTCCCAAACAATATAGGAGTGCTGGTTGATGAATCACAAGAATCATGTTCCATATCAAGAATATAAAAAATCACATGGAATAACCAAACTATCAATCTTGACTAGGACATCTTCTATCACACCAAGTGGGTAAACAAAACTACGATCCGCAAGTTGTATTACAATGCTAGTTTTATTCAAAGGCTCAAGACTAAGAGAATCATAAACATGTTTGGGCATAACACTAATGGATGCACCTAAATCGCATAAAGCTCTTTTAAAACTAGCATTACCAATAACACATGGGATAGTAAACGCACTCGGGTCTTTTTGTTTCAAAGGCAGATTCTTTTGAACAACTGGCAGATACAACTTCACCCATACTTACCGTTTCATGACCTTTCGGTTTGAAAGCTCTCTTGGTAGTACACAACTCCTTCAAGAATTTTGCATACTTGGGAATTTGCTTGATAGCATCAAGCAAAGGAATGTTGAGTTCCACTTTCTTGAAAACCTCTAAAATCTCTTTTTCTTTGTCTTCTTTCTTTGACCTAGAAGAACTCACCGGAAAGGGTGGAATTGTTTTAAAACTAGAATTCATTGAGTGAGGAGTTACCTTTGGAGTGTTGGTCTTTATTTCGGTTGTGGAGGAGGAGGAGGATGTTTGTTCTTTGTACTCAATTCGGTTTCTATCTCTTCTTCTTCCTCCATCTCAATTTGTTTCGACCTTTTCTCTTCAATTTCTTTCCCACTTCGCAACATGATCGCACTAACATTCTCTTTTGGATTCAATGCTTGGGAGGGCAACTTTCCATTCATTTGTGCTTCCAATTTCCCTACACTTGAAGCTACTTGCCCCATTTGCTTTTCCAAGTTGTGAATACTTGACCTTGTTTCCGTTGAAAAGACATGACATTTTGTTGCAAGGTAACAGTATTAGAAGCCAAAGTTTTCATCATCTCACGAAGATCATCATTGGATGATGACCCCATAACATTGGAGTTTGTAAATGGAGGGGGTTGTCTTGCTTGATAATTTTGTTGGGGCTGAAATCCATGGGGATGGAACGTCGGCCTTGATTGCCTTGTTGGGATGGGTTGCCATAGCGTAAGTTGGGATGATCTCTCCATCCGGGATTGTACGTGTTGGAAAAGGGATCATATTTACGCTGGGCTGTCCGTTGAATGTTCCATCAATTGCATGAGCTTGTTCAATGTAATCTTCTTGCATTGTTGGGCACATATCCGAAGCATGTCCTTGTAAGGAGCATATGCTACAAACTTTCACCCGCCGACATTTCCACAAGCCAAAGAACGCACAAGAGAAGTAAGATCATTAACTTTATTTTCAAGGTTAGAAATACTTACCTCATTTACTCGTTTGTTGGAGAAGTCTCCACGAGTGCCAAATTGTTTTGAGTTGGCCGCCATGTTTAGAGATCAATTGGCGTGCAGGCCTCGGGTGTCTTATCCACCAATGCGCCTCCACTTGCAGCATCAATGATATTACGGTCGCAGGAGGCATCAATCCTTCATAGAAATATTGAATGAGCAAGTGATCGGATATTTGATGATGAGGACATTGAATGCGAGTTGCTCAAATCTTTCCCAATATTCGCAGAGTGTCTCTCCATGAGATTGCCGAATCCCACATATTTCTTTCCTTATGTTGGCAACTCGAGATCTGGGAAATACTTCTCAAGGAAAATCTTCTTCATGGCATTCCAAGTTCCAATAGATCCTGGAAGAATAGAGAAAAGCCATGCCTTTTCTTTGCCCCCTTCAAAGAGAAAGGGAAAGCTTTCAACTTAACTTGTTCTTCATCAACTCCATTCGGTTTCATGCCAACACAAACCATATGGAACTCCTTGAGATGAGTATGAGGATCTTCTCTGCAAGACCATTAAATGTTGGTAACAAATGTATAAAACCAGATTTGAGCTCAAAGTTTACATTATTGTCAATGTTTATGCACAATGGTTGATTTTCCACATTAGGAGCAAGCAAGCTCCTTGAGTGTTTGTTGCCGTGCAACCGCCATGGTGTTGAGGCGAGCTTCCTTTCTTAATCTGGCGTAAAGTGCTTTCTATTTCAAGATCAACCTGCACTTGAATTTGATTAGTAGAACGGGTCACAGGCATAAATTGCTAAGGAAACTCAAAAGAAGGTAACCACACAAGAGATCGAAAACAATGCAAATTGTACGAAAATCCTACGGTAGAAAACTAAAACTGTCTAAAAACACTAGAAAACAGCCGGAATTTGGCCACAATAGGGTGGGGCTAGTGATTTATCACTAGTCCTGTTCAGTAACGTTGTTTCCCCTTCAGCAAACAAAAGGCCAATACCTAATTCCACCAAAAACTCCGTTTTGAACGATGCACGTGCCGCAAGTGAACAAGCACCGTCGCAAGCAAAAAATCTGTTTCTCTTTTTTTTTTTTTTTTGAATCACAAACAAATAAAAATAACAAGACAAGCACAAGAATCAACTAAAATTACTTCCCACGAACAGGCGCCAAAATTTGTTGCGATGTCGCGGTCGCACAAATTAATTACCCTAGCTTCAAACACAACACACAAGATAGTATAGAGCAAGCAAGGGGTCGATCCCACAAGGAAGTTTCAAGTCGGATTTTTATGGTGTACATTATGTAATTGGGGGGATTTGGTTTGTGATTATCTAAACTATGGCAGCAATTAAAGTAGCAAACAAAATCAATTAAAACCGAAACTTATCAAGAAAACGAACCTTGGTCGCAAGCACACATCCACCAACGGAAATTAGAACCGATCCTTGAAACGAAAATTGCGTTTATGTTCGAAATTTTATCTTTCTTAACGTTGATTAATTAACGGATCCGCCGTATAACTAATCCTAACCAACAAACAATCAAAGTGTCCGCACTAATGATTCAATTTAATGGTAGCTTTAAGAACTAGATAATTTCATCAAGATTAACATACAAGTTGTCCGCAGCTTGTGTCACTTTGTTCAAATGTTTTCCCTAAGTTCAATAACGTAGTTCCGCCACAATTATCAAGCTTAGTTGCTTCACAAGTTCATATATCACAACTCCGGTTTTGATATTAAACTTAGCAATAGATTGTTCACAACAATAACTTAGAGTCCGCTCTAGCAATCATCAACAACAATCATAGGAAATATGCATAGGAAAACAATCATACTCATTCATAACATAAACTGAAAATAAAAGGAAGAATAAATCTCACGGTTCTTGAAATCCGAAGGTTTGTTGTGTCCTTGCAACCAAGAAAAGAGCTTAGCCTTGCATAACTATTGAACAACTACTTCTAAAGAATGAAAAGAGCATGATTTTTGGGTTTGTAGAGAAGAGAATTTGTGTTTATTCTCTGGCTGGCTGCTGCCGCCTCCTACGCTCTCCCTCTTTTCTGCTGTTCGTCGCCTCCTTCTCTCTTTCTTTTTATATGCTAAGAAACCCTAGTCTCTATTTTACAAAGTAGTCCTCCTTGAGTTGGCAGTTTACATTTAAGTACTTCAATAACTATTTTTCCTAAAAGGAGAAATAGCCTTGCATGAAATCTTCAAGCTCGACTTAGAGGAGCTAAATTGCTGATATAAAAACTTGGATGACGGTTTAGATGCTTGAATGTAATTTGGACTTGTTCTTCACGAAACCCGTTTGCTGGCAGAATTCAGTTGTCATCTTTGAAAAATCCTATCTCCCTCGTATGACATCGTTTGTGGCTGAAACTTGGAGCGTTGATAGGTATTTAAGTCAGGAATCCACGCAAATTGAGTTTGCATCAATTGGAGTTCTTTAGCTCCAGATATTAAATTTTGAATGGCCAAAGGTCAACTTTGGCAGAATGCGAGATTTGACTTTGGGGGATGTGTTTCCCTCGTCCTCTCCCTTTTTTCTTTCTTCGCATCACTTTCCCAGAAAGGTAGGGGTGTTCGTTTTTGGGCCCCCCTAAATACTTCCTTTTTCTCTCTTCAAAACTCCCCTCTCCGAAAAACATTAATTGAACGAAAATTCCCAATTACCCCCAATTTACACCTTTTTGCTTCTTTTTTCCAAAATAGCTTTTAAAAAAAAAAAAAAAAAATATAAAGAAATTATTTTTTAAAAACAAAAAAAAAAATATATGTAGTTTTTGGGGAAAATATTGAATAATAATGTTTACACAAAGGGTCGGTTGGTCCGGGTCGGAGTGGTTGGTTGAATGGAAAGATCTTTTTTTGGTTATGGTTGGTTGGGGCGCGATCAAACTTTTAGTGGAGTTTCCGGATGCCCGTTTGCATGAAGTGCATGAGGTATGGATACTCGATGATGATAAGGTCTAGTCGCGCAGGCTTGAGTGACGATTCGAAAAGGGCACAACTTTTAATCCAACCGTTGGATCGCGATCAAACTTGAACTGGAGTTTCCGGATGCCCGTTTGCATGGAGTGGATGAGGAATCGATACTCGCGATGATGAGGTCTGGTCGCGCCAGGCTTGAGTGACGGTTCGAAAGGGCCATAACTTTTGATCCTACCATTGGATCGCGATCAAACTTTTAATGGAGTTTCCGGATGCCCCTTTGCATGGAGTGGATGAGGAATCGATACTCGGCGATGATGAGGTCTGGTCGCGCTAGGCTTGAGTGACGGTTTGAAAGGGCCATAACTTTTGATCCTACCATTGGATCGCGATCAAACTTTTAATGGAGTTTCCGGATGCCCGTTTGCATGAAGTGCATGAGGTATGGATACTCGATGATGATAAGGTCTAGTCGCACCAGGCTTGAGTGACGATTCGAAAAGGGCACAACTTTTAGTGGATTTTCCGGTTGCCCATTTGTATGGAGTGCATGAGGAATCTATACTCGATGATGATGAGGTCTGGTCGCGGGCTTTGAGTGACGGTTCGAAAGGGCCATAACTTTTGATCCGACCGTTGGATCGCGATCAAACTTTTACTGGAGTTTCCGGATGCCCGTTTGCATGGAGTGGATGAGGAATCGATACTCGGCGATGATGAGGTCCGGTCGCGCCGGGCTTGAGTGACGGTTCGAAAGGGCCATAACTTTTGATCCGACCGTTGGATCGCGATCAAACTTTTACTGGAGTTTCCGGATGCCCCTTTGCATGGAGTGGATGAGGAATCGATAATCGATGATGATGAGGTCTCGGTCGCGCCGCCAGGCTTGAGTGACGGTTCGAATGGGCCATAACTTTTGATCCGACCGTTGGATCGCGATCAAACTTTTAGTGGAGTTTCCGGATGCCCGTTTGCATGGAGTGGATGAGGAATCGATACTCGATGATGATGAGGTCTGGTCGCGCCAGGCTTGAGTGACGGTTCGAAAGGGCCATAACTTTTGATCCGACCGTTGGATCGCGATCAAACTTTTACTGGAGTTTCCGGATGCCCCTTTGCATGGAGTGGATGAGGAATCGATACTCGATGATGATGAGGTCTGGTCGCGCCAGGCTTGAGTGACGGTTCGAAAGGGCCATAACTTTTGATCCGACCGTTGGATCGCGATCAAACTTTTACTGGAGTTTTCGGATGCCCCTTTGTATGGAGTGGATGAGGAATCGATACTCGGTGATGATGAGGTCTCGGTCGCGCCAAGCTTGAGTGACGGTTTGAAAGGGCCATAACTTTTGATCCGACCGTTGGATCGCGATCAAACTTTTACTGGAGTTTCCGGATGCCCCTTTGCATGGAGTGGATGAGGAATCGATACTCGGCAATGATGAGGTCTGGTCGCGCCAGGCTTGAGTGACGGTTCGAAAGGGCCATAACTTTTGATCCTACCGTTGGATCGCGATCAAACTTTTAGTGGAGTTTCCGGATGCCCGTTTGCATGAAGTGGATGAGGTATGGATACTCGATGATGATAAGGTCTTGTCGCGCCAGGCTTGAGTGACGGTTCGAAAGGGCCATAACTTTTGATCCAACCGTTGGATCGCGATCAAACTTTTAGTGGAGTTTCCGGATGCCCGTTTGCATGGAGTGGATGAGGAATCGATACTCGACGATGATGAGGTCTGGTCGCGCCAGGCTTGAGTGACGGTTCGAAAGGGCCATAACTTTTGATCCTACCGTTGGATCGCGATCAAACTTTTAATGGAGTTTCCGGATGCCCGTTTGCATGAAGTGGATGAGGAATCGATACTCGATGATGATGAGGTCTGGTCGCGCAGGCTTGAGTGACGGTTCGAAAGGGCCATAACTTTTGATCCTACCGTTGGATCGCGATCAAACTTTTAATGGAGTTTCCGGATGCCCGTTTGCATGAAGTGGATGAGGTATGGATACTCGATGATGATAAGGTCTAGTCGCGCCAGGCTTGAGTGACGGTTCGAAAAGGGCCATAACTTTTGATCCAACCGTTGGATCGCGATCAAACTTTTAATGGAGTTTCCGGATGCCCGTTTGCATGGAGTGGATGAGGAATCGATACTCGATGATGATGAGGTCGGTCGCGCCAGGCTTGAGTGACGGTTCGAAAGGGCCATAACTTTTGATCCGACCGTTGGATCGCGATCAAACTTTTACTGGAGTTTCCGGATGCCCGTTTGCATGGAGTGGATGAGGAATCGATACTCGGCGATGATGAGGTCTGGTCGCGCCAGGCTTGAGTGACGGTTCGAAAGGGCCATAACTTTTGATCCGACCGTTGGATCGCGATCAAACTTTTACTGGAGTTTCCGGATGCCCGTTTGCATGGAGTGGATGAGGAATCGATACTCGGCGATGATGAGGTCCGGTCGCGCCAGGCTTGAGTGACGGTTCGAAAGGGCCATAACTTTTGATCCTACCGTTGGATCGCGATCAAACTTTTAGTGGAGTTTCCGGATGCCCGTTTGCATGAAGTGGATGAGTTATGGATACTCGATGATGATAAGGTCTGGTCGCGCCAGGCTTGAGTGACGGTTCGAAAGGGCCATAACTTTTGATCCTACCGTTGGATCGCGATCAAACTTTTAGTGGAGTTTCTGGATGCCCGTTTGCATGAAGTGGATGAGGTATGGATACTCGATGATGATGAGGTCTGGTCGCGCCAGGCTTGAGTGACGGTTCGAAAGGGCCATAACTTTTGATCCAACCGTTGGATCGCGATCAAACTTTTAGTGGAGTTTCCGGATGCCCGTTTGCATGGAGTGGATGAGGAATCGATACTCGATGATGATAAGGTCTGGTCGCGCCAGGCTTGAGTGACGGTTCGAAAGGGCCATAACTTTTGATCCTACCGTTGGATCGCGATCAAACTTTTAGTGGAGTTTCCGGATGCCCGTTTGCATGAAGTGGATGAGGTATGGATACTCGATGATGATAAGGTCTAGTCGCGCCAGGCTTGAGTGTGACGGTTCGAAAGGGCCATAACTTTTGATCCTACCGTTGGATCGCGATCAAACTTTTAGTGGAGTTTCCGGATGCCCGTTTGCATGAAGTGGATGAGGTATGGATACTCGATGATGATAAGGTCTTGTCGCGCCAGGCTTGAGTGACGGTTCGAAAGGGCCATAACTTTTGATCCTACCGTTGGATCGCGATCAAACTTTTAATGGAGTTTCCGGATGCCCGTTTGCATGCAGTGGATGAGGTATGGATACTCGATGATGATAAGGTCTAGTCGCGCCAGGCTTGAGTGACGATTCGAAAAGGGCATAACTTTTGATCCAACCGTTGGATCGCGATCAAACTTTACCTGGAGTTTCCGGATGCCCGTTTGCATGGAGTGGATGAGGAATCGATACTCGGCGATGATGAGGTCTGGTCGCGCCAGGCTTGAGTGACGGTTCGAAAGGGCCATAACTTTTGATCCTACCGTTGGATCGCGATCAAACTTTTAATGGAGTTTCCGGATGCCCGTTTGCATGGAGTGGATGAGGTATGGATACTCGATGATGATGAGGTCTAGTCGCGCCAGGCTTGAGTGACGGTTGAAAAAGGAAAACTTTTTTTCCCCCGTTGGATCGCGATCAAACTTTTACTGGAGTTTCCGGATGCCCTTTGCATGGAGTGGATGAGGAATCGATACTCGATGATGATGAGGTCTGGTCGCGCCAGGCTTGAGTGACGGTTCGAAAGGGCCATAACTTTTGATCCTACCGTTGGATCGCGATCAAACTTTTAGTGGAGTTTCCGGATGCCCGTTTGCATGAAGTGGATGAGGTATGGATACTCGATGATGATAAGGTCTAGTCGCGCCAGGCTTGAGTGACGATTCGAAAGGGCCACAACTTTTGATCCAACCGTCGGATCGCGATCAAACTTTACTGGAGTTTCCGGATGCCCCTTTGCATGGAGTGGATGAGGAATCGATACTCGATGATGATGAGGTCTGGTCGCGCCAGGCTTGAGTGACGGTTCGAAAGGGCCATAACTTTTGATCCGACCGTTGGATCGCGATCAAACTTTTACTGGAGTTTCCGGATGCCCGTTTGCATGGAGTGGATGAGGAATCGATACTCGATGATGATGAGGTCTGGTCGCGCCAGGCTTGAGTGACGGTTCGAAAGGGCCATAACTTTTGATCCTACCGTTGGATCGCGATCAAACTTTTAGTGGAGTTTCCGGATGCCCGTTTGCATGGAGTGGATGAGGTATGGATACTCGATGATGATAAGGTCTTGTCGCGCCAGGCTTGAGTGACGGTTCGAAAGGGCCATAACTTTTGATCCTACCGTTGGATCGCGATCAAACTTTTACTGGAGTTTCCGGATGCCCGTTTGCATGGAGTGGATGGCGAATGGATACTCGATGATGATGAGGTCTGGTCGCGCCAGGCTTGAGTGACGGTTCGAAAGGGCCATAACTTTTGATCCTACCGTTGGATCGCGATCAAACTTTTAGTGGAGTTTCCGGATGCCCGTTTGCATGGAGTGGATGAGGTATGGATACTCGATGATGATAAGGTCTGGTCGCGCCAGGCTTGAGTGACGGTTCGAAAGGGCCATAACTTTTGATCCTACCGTTGGATCGCGATCAAACTTTACTGGAGTTTCCGGATGCCCGTTTGCATGGAGTGGATGAGGAATCGATACTCGGCGATGATGAGGTCTGGTCGCGCCAGGCTTGAGTGACGGTTCGAAAGGGCCATAACTTTTGATCCGACCGTTGGATCGCGATCAAACTTTTAATGGAGTTTCCGGATGCCCGTTTGCATGAAGTGGATGAGGAATCGATACTCGATGATGATGAGGTCTCGTCGCGCCAGGCTTGAGTGACGGTTCGAAAGGGCCATAACTTTTGATCCAACCGTTGGATCGCGATCAAACTTTTACTGGAGTTTCCGGATGCCCGTTTGCATGGAGTGGATGAGGAATCGATACTCGATGATGATGAGGTCCGGTCGCGCCAGGCTTGAGTGACGGTTCGAAAGGGCCATAACTTTTGATCCGACCGTTGGATCGCGATCAAACTTTTACTGGAGTTTCCGGATGCCCTTTGCATGGAGTGGATGAGGAATCGATACTCGGCGATGATGAGGTCTGGTCGCGCCAGGCTTGAGTGACGGTTCGAAAGGGCCATAACTTTTGATCCGACCGTTGGATCGCGATCAAACTTTTACTGGAGTTTCCGGATGCCCGTTTGCATGGAGTGGATGAGGAATCGATACTCGATGATGATGAGGTCTGGTCGCGCCAAGCTTGAGTGACGGTTCGAAAGGGCCATAACTTTTGATCCGACCGTTGGATCGCGATCAAACTTTTACTGGAGTTTCCGGATGCCCGTTTGCATGGAGTGGATGAGGAATCGATACTCGATGATGATGAGGTCTGGTCGCGCCAGGCTTGAGTGACGGTTCGAAAGGGCCATAACTTTTGATCCTACCGTTGGATCGCGATCAAACTTTTACTGGAGTTTCCGGATGCCCGTTTGCATGGAGTGGATGAGGTATGGATACTCGATGATGATAAGGTCTAGTCGCGCCAGGCTTGAGTGACGATTCGAAAAGGGCCACAACTTTTGATCCAACCGTTGGATCGCGATCAAACTTTTACTGGAGTTTCCGGATGCCCGTTTGCATGGAGTGGATGAGGAATCGATACTCGGCGATGATGAGGTCTGGTCGCGCCAGGCTTGAGTGACGGTTCGAAAGGGCCATAACTTTTGATCCGACCGTTGGATCGCGATCAAACTTTTAATGGAGTTTCCGGATGCCCATTTGCATGGAGTGGATGAGGAATCGATACTCGACGATGATGAGGTCTGGTCGCGCCAGGCTTGAGTGACGGTTCGAAAGGGCCATAACTTTTGATCCTACCGTTGGATCGCGATCAAACTTTTAGTGGAGTTTCCGGATGCCCGTTTGCATGAAGTGGATGAGTTATGGATACTCGATGATGATAAGGTCTAGTCGCGCCAGGCTTGAGTGACGGTTCGAAAGGGCCATAACTTTTGATCCTACCGTTGGATCGCGATCAAACTTTTAGTGGAGTTTCCGGATGCCCGTTTGCATGGAGTGGATGAGGAATCGATACTCGATGATGATGAGGTCTGGTCGCGCCAGGCTTGAGTGACGGTTCGAAAGGGCCATAACTTTTGATCCTACCGTTGGATCGCGATCAAACTTTTAGTGGAGTTTCCGGATGCCCGTTTGCATGGAGTGGATGAGGAATGGATACTCGATGATGATGAGGTCTGGTCGCGCCAGGCTTGAGTGACGGTTTGAAAGGGCCATAACTTTTGATCCTACCGTTGGATCGCGATCAAACTTTTACTGGAGTTTCCGGATGCCCGTTTGCATGGAGTGGATGGCGAATGGATACTCGATGATGATGAGGTCTGGTCGCGCCACGCTTGAGTGACGGTTTGAAAGGGCCATAACTTTTGATCCTACCGTTGGATCGCGATCAAACTTTTAGTGGAGTTTCCGGATGCCCGTTTGCATGGAGTGGATGAGGAATGGATACTCGATGATGATGAGGTCTGGTCGCGCCGGGCTTGAGTGACGGTTCGAAAGGGCCATAACTTTTGATCCTACCGTTGGATCGCGATCAAACTTTTAATGGAGTTTCCGGATGCCCGTTTGCATGGAGTGGATGAGGAATCGATACTCGATGATGATGAGGTCTGGTCGCGCCAGGCTTGAGTGACGGATTCGAAAAGGGCCATAACTTTTGATCCGACCGTTGGATCGCGATCAAACTTTTACTGGAGTTTCCGGATGCCCGTTTGCATGGAGTGGATGAGGAATCGATACTCGGCGATGATGAGGTCTGGTCGCGCCAAGCTTGAGTGACGGTTCGAAAGGGCCATAACTTTTGATCCTACCGTTGGATCGCGATCAAACTTTTAGTGGAGTTTCCGGATGCCCGTTTGCATGGAGTGGATGAGGAATGGATACTCGATGATGATGAGGTCTAGTCGCGCCAGGCTTGAGTGACGGTTCGAAAGGGCCATAACTTTTGATCCTACCGTTGGATCGCGATCAAACTTTTAGTGGAGTTTCCGGATGCCCGTTTGCATGGAGTGGATGAGGAATGGATACTCGATGATGATGAGGTCTAGTCGCGCAGGCTTGAGTGACGGTTCGAAAGGGCCATAACTTTTGATCCTACCGTTGGATCGCGATCAAACTTTTACTGGAGTTTCCGGATGCCCGTTTGCATGAAGTGGATGAGGAATCGATACTCGATGATGATGAGGTCTCGGTCGCGCCAGGCTTGAGTGACGGATTCGAAAGGGCCATAGCTTTTGATCCAACCGTTGGATCGCGAACAAACTTTTACTGCAGTTTCTGGATGCCCGTTTGGATGGAACGGATGAGGAATCGATACTCGATGATGATGAGGTCTGGTCGCGCCAGGCTTGAGTGACGGTTCGAAAGGGCCATAACTTTTGATCCGACCGTTGGATCGCGATCAAACTTTTACTGGAGTTTCCGGATGCCCGTTTGCATGGAGTGGATGAGGAATCGATACTCGATGATGATGAGGTCTGGTCGCGCCAGGCTTGAGTGACGGTTCGAAAGGGCCATAACTTTTGATCCGACCGTTGGATCGCGATCAAACTTTTACTGGAGTTTCCGGATGCCCGTTTGCATGGAGTGGATGAGGAATCGATACTCGATGATGATGAGGTCTGGTCGCGCCAAGCTTGAGTGACGGTTTGAAAGGGCCATAACTTTTGATCCGACCGTTGGATCGCGATCAAACTTTTACTGGAGTTTCCGGATGCCCGTTTGCATGGAGTGGATGAGGAATCGATACTCGATGATGATGAGGTCTGGTCGCGCCAGGCTTGAGTGACGGTTCGAAAGGGCCATAACTTTTGATCCTACCGTTGGATCGCGATCAAACTTTTACTGGAGTTTCCGGATGCCCGTTTGCATGGAGTGGATGAGGAATCGATACTCGATGATGATGAGGTCTCGTCGCGCCAGGCTTGAGTGACGGTTCGAAAGGGCCATAACTTTTGATCCGACCGTTGGATCGCGATCAAACTTTTACTGGAGTTTCCGGATGCCCGTTTGCATGGAGTGGATGAGGAATCGATACTCGGCGATGATGAGGTCTGGTCGCGCCAGGCTTGAGTGACGGTTCGAAAGGGCCATAACTTTTGATCCGACCGTTGGATCGCGATCAAACTTTTACTGGAGTTTCCGGATGCCCGTTTGCATGGAGTGGATGAGGAATCGATACTCGATGATGATGAGGTCTCGGTCGCGCCAGGCTTGAGTGACGGTTCGAAAGGGCCATAACTTTTGATCCTACCGTTGGATCGCGATCAAACTTTTAGTGGAGTTTCCGGATGCCCGTTTGCATGGAGTGGATGAGGAATCGATACTCGATGATGATGAGGTCTCGGTCGCGCAGGCTTGAGTGACGGTTCGAAAGGGCCATAACTTTTGATCCTACCGTTGGATCGCGATCAAACTTTTACTGGAGTTTCCGGATGCCCGTTTGCATGGAGTGGATGAGGAATCGATACTCGATGATGATGAGGTCTGGTCGCGCCAGGCTTGAGTGACGGTTCGAAAGGGCCATAACTTTTGATCCTACCGTTGGATCGCGATCAAACTTTTACTGGAGTTTCCGGATGCCCGTTTGCATGGAGTGGATGAGGAATCGATACTCGATGATGATGAGGTCTGGTCGCGCCAGGCTTGAGTGACGGTTCGAAAGGGCCATAACTTTTGATCCTACCGTTGGATCGCGATCAAACTTTTAGTGGAGTTTCCGGATGCCCGTTTGCATGGAGTGGATGAGGAATGGATACTCGATGATGATGAGGTCTGGTCGCGCCAGGCTTGAGTGACGGTTCGAAAGGGCCATAACTTTTGATCCTACCGTTGGATCGCGATCAAACTTTTACTGGAGTTTCCGGATGCCCGTTTGCATGGAGTGGATGAGGAATCGATACTCGATGATGATGAGGTCTGGTCGCGCCAGGCTTGAGTGACGATTCGAAAAGGGCCATAACTTTTGATCCAACCGTTGGATCGCGATCAAACTTTTACTGGAGTTTCCGGATGCCCCTTTGCATGGAGTGGATGAGGAATCGATACTCGATGATGATGAGGTCTGGTCGCGCCAGGCTTGAGTGACGGTTCGAAAGGGCCATAACTTTTGATCCTACCGTTGGATCGCGATCAAACTTTTACTGGAGTTTCCGGATGCCCGTTTGCATGGAGTGGATGAGGAATCGATACTCGATGATGATGAGGTCTGGTCGCGCCAGGCTTGAGTGACGATTCGAAAGGGCCATAACTTTTGATCCAACCGTTGGATCGCGATCAAACTTTTACTGGAGTTTCCGGATGCCCGTTTGCATGGAGTGGATGAGGAATCGATACTCGATGATGATGAGGTCTGGTCGCGCCAGGCTTGAGTGACGGTTCGAAAGGGCCATAACTTTTGATCCGACCGTTGGATCGCGATCAAACTTTTACTGGAGTTTCCGGATGCCCGTTTGCATGGAGTGGATGAGGAATCGATACTCGGCGATGATGAGGTCTGGTCGCGCCAGGCTTGAGTGACGGTTCGAAAGGGCCATAACTTTTGATCCTACCGTTGGATCGCGATCAAACTTTTAGTGGAGTTTCCGGATGCCCGTTTGCATGGAGTGGATGAGGTATGGATACTCGATGATGATAAGGTCTGGTCGCGCCAGGCTTGAGTGACGGTTCGAAAGGGCCATAACTTTTGATCCTACCGTTGGATCGCGATCAAACTTTTACTGGAGTTTCCGGATGCCCGTTTGCATGGAGTGGATGAGGAATCGATACTCGATGATGATGAGGTCTGGTCGCGCCAGGCTTGAGTGACGGTTCGAAAGGGCCATAACTTTTGATCCAACCGTTGGATCGCGATCAAACTTTTACTGGAGTTTCCGGATGCCCGTTTGCATGGAGTGGATGAGGAATCGATACTCGGTGATGATGAGGTCTGGTCGCGCCAGGCTTGAGTGACGGTTCGAAAGGGCCATAACTTTTGATCCGACCGTTGGATCGCGATCAAACTTTTACTGGAGTTTCCGGATGCCCGTTTGCATGGAGTGGATGAGGAATCGATACTCGGCGATGATGAGGTCTGGTCGCGCCAGGCTTGAGTGACGGTTCGAAAGGGCCATAACTTTTGATCCTACCGTTGGATCGCGATCAAACTTTTACTGGAGTTTCCGGATGCCCGTTTGCATGAAGTGGATGAGGAATGGATACTCGATGATGATGAGGTCTCGTCGCGCCAGGCTTGAGTGACGGTTCGAAAAGGGCCATAACTTTTGATCCAACCGTTGGATCGCGATCAAACTTTTACTGGAGTTTCCGGATGCCCCTTTGCATGGAGTGGATGAGGAATCGATACTCGATGATGATGAGGTCTGGGTCGCGCCAGGCTTGAGTGACGGTTCGAAAGGGCCATAACTTTTGATCCGACCGTTGGATCGCGATCAAACTTTTACTGGAGTTTCCGGATGCCCGTTTGCATGGAGTGGATGAGGAATCGATACTCGGCGATGATGAGGTCTGGTCGCGCCAGGCTTGAGTGACGGTTCGAAAGGGCCATAACTTTTGATCCTACCGTTGGATCGCGATCAAACTTTTACTGGAGTTTCCGGATGCCCGTTTGCATGGAGTGGATGAGGAATCGATACTCGATGATGATGAGGTCTGGTCGCGCCAGGCTTGAGTGACGGTTCGAAAGGGCCATAACTTTTGATCCTACCGTTGGATCGCGATCAAACTTTTAGTGGAGTTTCCGGATGCCCGTTTGCATGGAGTGGATGAGGAATCGATACTCGATGATGATAAGGTCTAGTCGCGCCAGGCTTGAGTGACGGTTCGAAAGGGCCATAACTTTTGATCCTACCGTTGGATCGCGATCAAACTTTTAGTGGAGTTTCCGGATGCCCGTTTGCATGGAGTGGATGAGGAATCGATACTCGATGATGATGAGGTCTGGTCGCGCCAGGCTTGAGTGACGGTTCGAAAGGGCCATAACTTTTGATCCTACCGTTGGATCGCGATCAAACTTTTACTGGAGTTTCCGGATGCCCGTTTGCATGGAGTGGATGAGGAATCGATACTCGATGATGATGAGGTCTGGTCGCGCCAGGCTTGAGTGACGGTTCGAAAGGGCCATAACTTTTGATCCGACCGTTGGATCGCGATCAAACTTTTACTGGAGTTTCCGGATGCCCCTTTGCATGGAGTGGATGAGGAATCGATACTCGGCGATGATGAGGTCTGGTCGCGCCAAGCTTGAGTGACGGTTCGAAAGGGCCATAACTTTTGATCCGACCGTTGGATCGCGATCAAACTTTTACTGGAGTTTCCGGATGCCCCCCGTTTGCATGGAGTGGATGAGGAATCGATACTCGGCGATGATGAGGTCTGGTCGCGCCAGGGCTTGAGTGACGGTTCGAAAGGGCCATAACTTTTGATCCGACCGTTGGATCGCGATCAAACTTTTACTGGAGTTTCCGGATGCCCCTTTGCATGGAGTGGATGAGGAATCGATACTCGATGATGATGAGGTCTGGTCGCGCCGGGCTTGAGTGACGGTTCGAAAGGGCCATAACTTTTGATCCGACCGTTGGATCGCGATCAAACTTTTACTGGAGTTTCCGGATGCCCGTTTGCATGGAGTGGATGAGGAATCGATACTCGGCGATGATGAGGTCTGGTCGCGCCAGGCTTGAGTGACGGTTCGAAAGGGCCATAACTTTTGATCCTACCGTTGGATCGCGATCAAACTTTTAGTGGAGTTTCCGGATGCCCGTTTGCATGAAGTGGATGAGGTATCGATACTCGATGATGATAAGGTCTGGTCGCGCCAAGGCTTGAGTGACGGTTCGAAAGGGCCATAACTTTTGATCCTACCGTTGGATCGCGATCAAACTTTTAGTGGAGTTTCCGGATGCCCGTTTGCATGAAGTGGATGAGTTATGGATACTCGATGATGATAAGGTCTGGTCGCGCCAGGCTTGAGTGACGGTTCGAAAGGGCCATAACTTTTGATCCTACCGTTGGATCGCGATCAAACTTTTACTGGAGTTTCCGGATGCCCGTTTGCATGGAGTGGATGAGGTATGGATACTCGATGATGATGAGGTCTCGTCGCGCCAGGCTTGAGTGACGGATTCGAAAAGGGCACAACTTTTGATCCAACCGTTGGATCGCGATCAAACTTTTACTGGAGTTTCCGGATGCCCGTTTGCATGGAGTGGATGAGGAATCGATACTCGGCGATGATGAGGTCTGGTCGCGCCAGGCTTGAGTGACGGTTCGAAAGGGCCATAACTTTTGATCCTACCGTTGGATCGCGATCAAACTTTTACTGGAGTTTCCGGATGCCCGTTTGCATGGAGTGGATGAGGAATCGATACTCGATGATGATGAGGTCTGGTCGCGCCAGGCTTGAGTGACGGTTCGAAAGGGCCATAACTTTTGATCCTACCGTTGGATCGCGATCAAACTTTTAGTGGAGTTTCCGGATGCCCGTTTGCATGAAGTGGATGAGGTATGGATACTCGATGATGATGAGGTCTAGTGCGCCAGGCTTGAGTGACGATTCGAAAGGGCCATAACTTTTGATCCAACCGTTGGATCGCGATCAAACTTTTACTGGAGTTTCCGGATGCCCGTTTGCATGGAGTGGATGAGGAATCGATACTCGGCGATGATGAGGTCTGGTCGCGCCAGGCTTGAGTGACGGTTCGAAAGGGCCATAACTTTTGATCCGACCGTTGGATCGCGATCAAACTTTTACTGGAGTTTCCGGATGCCCGTTTGCATGGAGTGGATGAGGAATCGATACTCGGCGATGATGAGGTCGGTCGCGCCAGGCTTGAGTGACGGTTCGAAAGGGCCATAACTTTTGATCCTACCGTTGGATCGCGATCAAACTTTTACTGGAGTTTCCGGATGCCCGTTTGCATGGAGTGGATGAGGAATCGATACTCGATGATGATGAGGTCTCGTCGCGCCAGGCTTGAGTGACGGTTCAAAAGGGCCATAACTTTTGATCCGACCGTTGGATCGCGATCAAACTTTTACTGGAGTTTCCGGATGCCCGTTTGCATGGAGTGGATGAGGAATCGATACTCGATGATGATGAGGTCTGGTCGCGCCAGGCTTGAGTGACGGTTCGAAAGGGCCATAACTTTTGATCCGACCGTTGGATCGCGATCAAACTTTTACTGGAGTTTCCGGATGCCCGTTTGCATGGAGTGGATGAGGAATCGATACTCGGCGATGATGAGGTCTGGTCGCGCCAGGCTTGAGTGACGGTTCGAAAGGGCCATAACTTTTGATCCTACCGTTGGATCGCGATCAAACTTTTAGTGGAGTTTCCGGATGCCCGTTTGCATGAAGTGGATGAGGTATGGATACTCGATGATGATAAGGTCTGGTCGCGCCAGGCTTGAGTGACGGTTCGAAAGGGCCATAACTTTTGATCCGACCGTTGGATCGCGATCAAACTTTTACTGGAGTTTCCGGATGCCCGTTTGCATGGAGTGGATGAGGAATCGATACTCGGCGATGATGAGGTCTGGTCGCGCCAAGGCTTGAGTGACGGTTCGAAAGGGCCATAACTTTTGATCCGACCGTTGGATCGCGATCAAACTTTTACTGGAGTTTCCGGATGCCCGTTTGCATGGAGTGGATGAGGAATCGATACTCGATGATGATGAGGTCGGTCGCGCCAGGCTTGAGTGACGGTTCGAAAGGGCCATAACTTTTGATCCTACCGTTGGATCGCGATCAAACTTTTACTGGAGTTTCCGGATGCCCGTTTGCATGGAGTGGATGAGGAATCGATACTCGATGATGATGAGGTCTGGTCGCGCCAGGCTTGAGTGACGGTTCGAAAGGGCCATAACTTTTGATCCGACCGTTGGATCGCGATCAAACTTTTACTGGAGTTTCCGGATGCCCGTTTGCATGGAGTGGATGAGGAATCGATACTCGATGATGATGAGGTCGGTCGCGCCAGGCTTGAGTGACGGTTCGAAAGGGCCATAACTTTTGATCCTACCGTTGGATCGCGATCAAACTTTTACTGGAGTTTCCGGATGCCCGTTTGCATGGAGTGGATGAGGAATCGATACTCGATGATGATAAGGTCTAGTCGCGCCAGGCTTGAGTGACGGTTCGAAAGGGCCATAACTTTTGATCCTACCGTTGGATCGCGATCAAACTTTTAGTGGAGTTTCCGGATGCCCGTTTGCATGGAGTGGATGGCGAATGGATACTCGATGATGATGAGGTCTGGTCGCGCCAGGCTTGAGTGACGGTTCGAAAGGGCCATAACTTTTGATCCGACCGTTGGATCGCGATCAAACTTTTACTGGAGTTTCCGGATGCCCCTTTGCATGGAGTGGATGAGGAATCGATACTCGATGATGATGAGGTCTGGTCGCGGCAGGCTTGAGTGACGGTTCGAAAGGGCCATAACTTTTGATCCGACCGTTGGATCGCGATCAAACTTTTACTGGAGTTTCCGGATGCCCCTTTGCATGGAGTGGATGAGGAATCGATACTCGGCGATGATGAGGTCTCGGTCGCGCCAGGCTTGAGTGACGGTTCGAAAGGGCCATAACTTTTGATCCGACCGTTGGATCGCGATCAAACTTTTAATTGGAGTTTCCGGATGCCCGTTTGCATGGAGTGGATGAGGAATCGATACTGCGATGATGATGAGGTCTGGTCGCGCCAGGCTTGAGTGACGGTTCGAAAGGGCCATAACTTTTGATCCGACCGTTGGATCGCGATCAAACTTTTACTGGAGTTTCCGGATGCCCGTTTGCATGGAGTGGATGAGGAATCGATACTCGATGATGATGAGGTCTGGTCGCGCCAGGCTTGAGTGACGGTTCGAAAGGGCCATAACTTTTGATCCGACCGTTGGATCGCGATCAAACTTTTACTGGAGTTTCCGGATGCCCGTTTGCATGGAGTGGATGAGGAATCGATACTCGATGATGATGAGGTCTGGTCGCGCCAGGCTTGAGTGACGGTTCGAAAGGGCCATAACTTTTGATCCTACCGTTGGATCGCGATCAAACTTTTAGTGGAGTTTCCGGATGCCCGTTTGCATGGAGTGGATGAGGAATGGATACTCGATGATGATAAGGTCTAGTCGCGCCAGGCTTGAGTGACGGTTCGAAAGGGCCATAACTTTTGATCCGACCGTTGGATCGCGATCAAACTTTTACTGGAGTTTCCGGATGCCCCTTTGCATGGAGTGGATGAGGAATCGATACTCGACGATGATGAGGTCTGGTCGCGCCAGGCTTGAGTGACGGTTCGAAAGGGCCATAACTTTTGATCCTACCGTTGGATCGCGATCAAACTTTTACTGGAGTTTCCGGATGCCCGTTTGCATGGAGTGGATGAGGTATGGATACTCGATGATGATAAGGTCTAGTCGCGCCAGGCTTGAGTGACGGTTCGAAAGGGCCATAACTTTTGATCCTACCGTTGGATCGCGATCAAACTTTTAGTGGAGTTTCCGGATGCCCTTTTGCATGGAGTGGATGGCGAATGGATACTCGATGATGATGAGGTCTGGTCGCGCCAGGCTTGAGTGACGGTTCGAAAGGGCCATAACTTTTGATCCTACCGTTGGATCGCGATCAAACTTTTAATGGAGTTTCCGGATGCCCGTTTGCAAGGAGTTGATGAGGAATGGATACTCGATGATGATGAGGTCTCGTCGCGCCGGGCTTGAGTGATGATTCGAAAGGGCCATAACTTTTGATCCAACCGTTGGATCGCGATCAAACTTTTACTGGAGTTTCCGGATGCCCGTTTGCATGGAGTGGATGAGGAATCGATACTCGGCGATGATGAGGTCTGGTCGCGCCAGGCTTGAGTGACGGTTCGAAAGGGCCATAACTTTTGATCCTACCGTTGGATCGCGATCAAACTTTTAATGGAGTTTCCGGATGCCCGTTTGCATGGAGTGGATGAGGAATCGATACTCGGCGATGATGTGAGGTCGGTCGCGCCAGGCTTGAGTGACGGTTCGAAAGGGCCATAACTTTTGATCCTACCGTTGGATCGCGATCAAACTTTTAGTGGAGTTTCCGGATGCCCGTTTGCATGAAGTGGATGAGGTATGGATACTCGATGATGATAAGGTCTTGTCGCGCCAGGCTTGAGTGACGGTTCGAAAGGGCCATAACTTTTGATCCTACCGTTGGATCGCGATCAAACTTTTAGTGGAGTTTCCGGATGCCCGTTTGCATGAAGTGGATGAGGTATGGATACTCGATGATGATAAGGTCTAGTCGCGCAGGCTTGAGTGACGATTCGAAAAGGGCCACAACTTTTGATCCAACCGTTGGATCGCGATCAAACTTTTACTGGAGTTTCCGGATGCCCGTTTGCATGGAGTGGATGAGGAATCGATACTCGACGATGATGAGGTCTCGGTCGCGCCAGGCTTGAGTGACGGTTCGAAAGGGCCATAACTTTTGATCCTACCGTTGGATCGCGATCAAACTTTTACTGGAGTTTCCGGATGCCCGTTTGCATGGAGTGGATGAGGAATCGATACTCGATGATGATGAGGTCTGGTCGCGCCAGGCTTGAGTGACGGTTCGAAAGGGCCATAACTTTTGATCCTACCGTTGGATCGCGATCAAACTTTTAATGGAGTTTCCGGATGCCCGTTTGCATGAAGTGGATGAGGTATGGATACTCGATGATGATAAGGTCTGGTCGCGCCAGGCTTGAGTGACGGTTCGAAAGGGCCATAACTTTTGATCCAACCGTTGGATCGCGATCAAACTTTACTGGAGTTTCCGGATGCCCCTTTGCATGGAGTGGATGAGGAATCGATACTCGATGATGATGAGGTCTGGTCGCGCCAGGCTTGAGTGACGGTTCGAAAGGGCCATAACTTTTGATCCGACCGTTGGATCGCGATCAAACTTTTACTGGAGTTTCCGGATGCCCGTTTGCATGGAGTGGATGAGGAATCGATACTCGGCGATGATGAGGTCTGGTCGCGCCAGGCTTGAGTGACGGTTCGAAAGGGCCATAACTTTTGATCCTACCGTTGGATCGCGATCAAACTTTTAGTGGAGTTTCCGGATGCCCGTTTGCATGGAGTGGATGAGGTATGGATACTCGATGATGATAAGGTCTAGTCGCGCCAAGGCTTGAGTGACGGTTCGAAAGGGCCATAACTTTTGATCCTACCGTTGGATCGCGATCAAACTTTTAGTGGAGTTTCCGGATGCCCGTTTGCATGAAGTGGATGAGTTATGGATACTCGATGATGATGAGGTCTGGTCGCGCCAGGCTTGATTGACGGTTCGAATGGGCCGTAACTTTTGATCCTACCGTTGGATCGCGATCAAACTTTTAATGGAGTTTCCGGATGCCCGTTTGCATGGAGTGGATGAGGTATCGATACTCGATGATGATGAGGTCTCGTCGCGCCAGGCTTGAGTGACGATTCGAAAAGGGCCACAACTTTTGATCCAACCGTTGGATCGCGATCAAACTTTTACTGGAGTTTCCGGATGCCCGTTTGCATGGAGTGGATGAGGAATCGATACTCGGCGATGATGAGGTCTGGTCGCGCCAGGCTTGAGTGACGGTTCGAAAGGGCCATAACTTTTGATCCTACCGTTGGATCGCGATCAAACTTTTAATGGAGTTTCCGGATGCCCGTTTGCATGGAGTGGATGAGGAATCGATACTCGGCGATGATGAGGTCTGGTCGCGCCAGGCTTGAGTGACGGTTCGAAAGGGCCATAACTTTTGATCCTACCGTTGGATCGCGATCAAACTTTTAGTGGAGTTTCCGGATGCCCGTTTGCATGGAGTGGATGAGGAATGGATACTCGATGATGATGAGGTCTGGTCGCGCCAGGCTTGAGTGACGGTTCGAAAGGGCCATAACTTTTGATCCTACCGTTGGATCGCGATCAAACTTTTAGTGGAGTTTCCGGATGCCCGTTTGCATGGAGTGGATGAGGTATCGATACTCGATGATGATGAGGTCTAGTCGCGCCAGGCTTGAGTGACGGTTCGAAAGGGCCATAACTTTTGATCCGACCGTTGGATCGCGATCAAACTTTTACTGGAGTTTCCGGATGCCCGTTTGCATGGAGTGGATGAGGAATCGATACTCGGCGATGATGAGGTCTGGTCGCGCCAGGCTTGAGTGACGGTTCGAAAGGGCCATAACTTTTGATCCGACCGTTGGATCGCGATCAAACTTTTACTGGAGTTTCCGGATGCCCGTTTGCATGGAGTGGATGAGGAATCGATACTCGATGATGATGAGGTCCGGTCGCGCCAGGCTTGAGTGACGGTTCGAAAGGGCCATAACTTTTGATCCTACCGTTGGATCGCGATCAAACTTTTACTGGAGTTTCCGGATGCCCGTTTGCATGGAGTGGATGAGGAATCGATACTCGATGATGATGAGGTCCGGTCGCGCCAGGCTTGAGTGACGGTTCGAAAGGGCCATAACTTTTGATCCAACCGTTGGATCGCGATCAAACTTTTACTGGAGTTTCCGGATGCCCCTTTGCATGGAGTGGATGAGGAATCGATACTCGATGATGATGAGGTCTGGTCGCGCCAGGCTTGAGTGACGGTTCGAAAGGGCCATAACTTTTGATCCGACCGTTGGATCGCGATCAAACTTTTACTGGAGTTTCCGGATGCCCGTTTGCATGGAGTGGATGAGGAATCGATACTCGGCGATGATGAGGTCTGGTCGCGCCAGGCTTGAGTGACGGTTCGAAAGGGCCATAACTTTTGATCCTACCGTTGGATCGCGATCAAACTTTTAGTGGAGTTTCCGGATGCCCGTTTGCATGGAGTGGATGAGGTATCGATACTCGATGATGATGAGGTCTGGTCGCGCCGGGCTTGAGTGACGGTTCGAAAGGGCCATAACTTTTGATCCTACCGTTGGATCGCGATCAAACTTTTAGTGGAGTTTCCGGATGCCCGTTTGCATGGAGTGGATGAGGAATCGATACTCGATGATGATGAGGTCTGGTCGCGCCAGGCTTGAGTGACGGTTCGAAAGGGCCATAACTTTTGATCCTACCGTTGGATCGCGATCAAACTTTTACTGGAGTTTCCGGATGCCCGTTTGCATGGAGTGGATGAGGAATGGATACTCGATGATGATGAGGTCTCGGTCGCGCCAGGCTTGAGTGACGGTTCGAAAGGGCCATAACTTTTGATCCGACCGTTGGATCGCGATCAAACTTTTACTGGAGTTTCCGGATGCCCCTTTGCATGGAGTGGATGAGGAATCGATACTCGACGATGATGAGGTCTGGTCGCGCCAGGCTTGAGTGACGGTTCGAAAGGGCCATAACTTTTGATCCGACCGTTGGATCGCGATCAAACTTTTACTGGAGTTTCCGGATGCCCGTTTGCATGGAGTGGATGAGGAATCGATACTCGGCGATGATGAGGTCTGGTCGCGCCAGGCTTGAGTGACGGTTCGAAAGGGCCATAACTTTTGATCCTACCGTTGGATCGCGATCAAACTTTTAGTGGAGTTTCCGGATGCCCGTTTGCATGAAGTGGATGAGGTATGGATACTCGATGATGATGAGGTCTGGTCGCGCCAGGCTTGAGTGACGGTTCGAAAGGGCCATAACTTTTGATCCGACCGTTGGATCGCGATCAAACTTTTACTGGAGTTTCCGGATGCCCGTTTGCATGGAGTGGATGAGGAATCGATACTCGATGATGATGAGGTCTGGTCGCGCCAGGCTTGAGTGACGGTTCGAAAGGGCCATAACTTTTGATCCGACCGTTGGATCGCGATCAAACTTTTACTGGAGTTTCCGGATGCCCCTTTGCATGGAGTGGATGAGGAATCGATACTCGACGATGATGAGGTCTGGTCGCGCCAGGCTTGAGTGACGGTTCGAAAGGGCCATAACTTTTGATCCGACCGTTGGATCGCGATCAAACTTTTACTGGAGTTTCCGGATGCCCGTTTGCATGGAGTGGATGAGGAATCGATACTCGATGATGATGAGGTCTGGTCGCGCCAGGCTTGAGTGACGGTTCGAAAGGGCCATAACTTTTGATCCTACCGTTGGATCGCGATCAAACTTTTAGTGGAGTTTCCGGATGCCCGTTTGCATGGAGTGGATGGCGAATGGATACTCGATGATGATGAGGTCTGGTCGCGCCACGCTTGAGTGACGGTTCGAAAGGGCCATAACTTTTGATCCGACCGTTGGATCGCGATCAAACTTTTACTGGAGTTTCCGGATGCCCGTTTGCATGGAGTGGATGAGGAATCGATACTCGATGATGATGAGGTCTGGTCGCGCCAGGCTTGAGTGACGGTTCGAAAGGGCCATAACTTTTGATCCGACCGTTGGATCGCGATCAAACTTTTACTGGAGTTTCCGGATGCCCGTTTGCATGGAGTGGATGAGGAATCGATACTCGGCGATGATGAGGTCGGTGGCGCCAGGCTTGAGTGACGGTTCGAAAGGGCCATAACTTTTGATCCTACCGTTGGATCGCGATCAAACTTTTAGTGGAGTTTCCGGATGCCCGTTTGCATGGAGTGGATGAGGAATCGATACTCGATGATGATGAGGTCTGGTCGCGCCAGGCTTGAGTGACGGTTCGAAAGGGCCATAACTTTTGATCCGACCGTTGGATCGCGATCAAACTTTTAGTGGAGTTTCCGGATGCCCGTTTGCATGGAGTGGATGAGGAATCGATACTCGATGATGATGAGGTCTGGTCGCGCCAGGCTTGAGTGACGGTTCGAAAGGGCCATAACTTTTGATCCGACCGTTGGATCGCGATCAAACTTTTACTGGAGTTTCCGGATGCCCGTTTGCATGGAGTGGATGAGGAATCGATACTCGATGATGATGAGGTCTGGTCGCGCCAGGCTTGAGTGACGGTTCGAAAGGGCCATAACTTTTGATCCGACCGTTGGATCGCGATCAAACTTTTACTGGAGTTTCCGGATGCCCGTTTGCATGGAGTGGATGAGGAATCGATACTCGGCGATGATGAGGTCTGGTCGCGCCAGGCTTGAGTGACGGTTCGAAAGGGCCATAACTTTTGATCCGACCGTTGGATCGCGATCAAACTTTTAATGGAGTTTCCGGATGCCCGTTTGCATGGAGTGGATGAGGAATCGATACTGCGATGATGATGGTCTGGTCGCGCCGGGCTTGAGTGACGGTTCGAAAGGGCCATAACTTTTGATCCGACCGTTGGATCGCGATCAAACTTTTACTGGAGTTTCCGGATGCCCGTTTGCATGGAGTGGATGAGGAATCGATACTCGATGATGATGAGGTCTGGTCGCGCCAGGCTTGAGTGACGGTTCGAAAGGGCCATAACTTTTGATCCTACCGTTGGATCGCGATCAAACTTTTACTGGAGTTTCCGGATGCCCGTTTGCATGGAGTGGATGAGGAATCGATACTCGATGATGATGAGGTCTGGTCGCGCCAGGCTTGAGTGACGGTTCGAAAGGGCCATAACTTTTGATCCGACCGTTGGATCGCGATCAAACTTTTACTGGAGTTTCCGGATGCCCGTTTGCATGGAGTGGATGAGGAATCGATACTCGGCGATGATGAGGTCTGGTCGCGCCAGGCTTGAGTGACGGTTCGAAAGGGCCATAACTTTTGATCCTACCGTTGGATCGCGATCAAACTTTTACTGGAGTTTCCGGATGCCCGTTTGCATGGAGTGGATGAGGAATCGATACTCGATGATGATGAGGTCTAGTCGCGCCAGGCTTGAGTGACGGTTCGAAAGGGCCATAACTTTTGATCCGACCGTTGGATCGCGATCAAACTTTTACTGGAGTTTCCGGATGCCCGTTTGCATGGAGTGGATGAGGAATCGATACTCGATGATGATGAGGTCTGGGTCGCGCCAGGCTTGAGTGACGGTTCGAAAGGGCCATAACTTTTGATCCGACCGTTGGATCGCGATCAAACTTTTACTGGAGTTTCCGGATGCCCCTTTGCATGGAGTGGATGAGGAATCGATACTCGATGATGATGAGGTCTGGTCGCGCCAGGCTTGAGTGACGGTTCGAAAGGGCCATAACTTTTGATCCGACCGTTGGATCGCGTTCAAACTTTTACTGGAGTTTCCGGATGCCCGTTTGCATGGAAGGCATGGGGAATCGATACTCGATGATGATGAGGTCTGGTCGCGCCAGGCTTGAGTGACGGTTCGAAAGGGCCATAACTTTTGATCCGACCGTTGGATCGCGATCAAACTTTTTACTGGAGTTTCCGGATGCCCGTTTGCATGGAGTGGATGAGGAATCGATACTCGATGATGATGAGGTCTGGTCGCGCCAGGCTTGAGTGACGGTTCGAAAGGGCCATAACTTTTGATCCGACCGTTGGATCGCGATCAAACTTTTACTGGAGTTTCCGGATGCCCGTTTGCATGGAGTGGATGAGGAATCGATACTCGATGATGATGAGGTCTGGTCGCGCCGCCAAGCTTGAGTGACGGTTCGAAAGGGCCATAACTTTTGATCCGACCGTTGGATCGCGATCAAACTTTTACTGGAGTTTCCGGATGCCCCTTTGCATGGAGTGGATGAGGAATCGATACTCGGCGATGATGAGGTCTGGTCGCGCCAGGCTTGAGTGACGGTTCGAAAGGGCCATAACTTTTGATCCAACCGTTGGATCGCGATCAAACTTTTACTGGAGTTTCCGGATGCCCGTTTGCATGGAGTGGATGAGGTATAGATACTCGATGATGATGAGGTTTGGGTGGGGGTTTGGGGGTCGAAAGGGCCATAACTTTTGATCCGACCGTTGGATCGCGATCAAACTTTTACTGAGTTTGGATGCCCCTTTGCATGGAGTGGATGAGGAATCGATACTCGGCGATGATGAGGTCTGGTCGCGCCAGGCTTGAGTGACGGTTCGAAAGGGCCATAACTTTTGATCCGACCGTTGGATCGCGATCAAACTTTTACTGGAGTTTCCGGATGCCCGTTTGCATGGAAGGCATGGGGAATCGATACTCGATGATGATGAGGTCTGGTCGCGCCAGGCTTGAGTGACGGTTCGAAAGGGCCATAACTTTTGATCCGACCGTTGGATCGCGATCAAACTTTTACTGGAGTTTCCGGATGCCCGTTTGCATGGAGTGGATGAGGAATCGATACTCGATGATGATGAGGTCTCGTCGCGCCAGGCTTGAGTGACGGTTCGAAAGGGCCATAACTTTTGATCCGACCGTTGGATCGCGATCAAACTTTTACTGGAGTTTCCGGATGCCCGTTTGCATGGAGTGGATGAGGAATCGATACTCGGCGATGATGAGGTCCGGGTCGCGCCAGGCTTGAGTGACGGTTTGAATGGGCCATAACTTTTGATCCGACCGTTGGATCGCGATCAAACTTTTACTGGAGTTTCCGGATGCCCGTTTGCATGGAGTGGATGAGGAATCGATACTCGGCGATGATGATGAGGTCGGTCGCGCCAGGCTTGAGTGACGGTTCGAAAGGGCCATAACTTTTGATCCGACCGTTGGATCGCGATCAAACTTTTACTGGAGTTTCCGGATGCCCGTTTGCATGGAGTGGATGAGGAATGGATACTCGATGATGATGAGGTCTGGTCGCGCCAGGCTTGAGTGACGGTTCGAAAGGGCCATAACTTTTGATCCTACCGTTGGATCGCGATCAAACTTTTAGTGGAGTTTCCGGATGCCCGTTTGCATGGAGTGGATGAGGTATGGATACTCGATGATGATAAGGTCTGGTCGCGCCAGGCTTGAGTGACGGTTCGAAAGGGCCATAACTTTTGATCCGACCGTTGGATCGCGATCAAACTTTTACTGGAGTTTCCGGATGCCCCTTTGCATGGAGTGGATGAGGAATCGATACTCGGCGATGATGAGGTCTGGTCGCGCGCCAGGCTTGAGTGACGGTTCGAAAGGGCCATAACTTTTGATCCGACCGTTGGATCGCGATCAAACTTTTAATGGAGTTTCCGGATGCCCGTTTGCATGGAGTGGATGAGGAATCGATACTCGATGATGATGAGGTCCGGTCGCGCCAGGCTTGAGTGACGGTTCGAAAGGGCCATAACTTTTGATCCGACCGTTGGATCGCGATCAAACTTTTACTGGAGTTTCCGGATGCCCGTTTGCATGGAGTGGATGAGGAATCGATACTCGATGATGATGAGGTCTGGTCGCGCCGGGCTTGAGTGACGGTTCGAAAGGGCCATAACTTTTGATCCGACCGTTGGATCGCGATCAAACTTTTACTGGAGTTTCCGGATGCCCGTTTGCATGGAGTGGATGAGGAATCGATACTCGATGATGATGAGGTCGGTCGCGCCAGGATTGAGTGACGGTTCGAAAGGGCCATAACTTTTGATCCGACCGTTGGATCGCGATCAAACTTTTAGTGGAGTTTCCGGATGCCCGTTTGCATGGAGTGGATGAGGAATTGATACTCGACGATGATGAGGTCTGGTCGCGCCAGGCTTGAGTGACGGTTCGAAAGGGCCATAACTTTTGATCCGACCGTTGGATCGCGATCAAACTTTTAAACTGGAGTTTCCGGATGCCCGTTTGCATGAAGTGGATGAGGTATGGATACTCGATGATGATGAGGTCTGGTCGCGCCAGGCTTGAGTGACGGTTCGAAAGGGCCATAACTTTTGATCCTACCGTTGGATCGCGATCAAACTTTTACTGGAGTTTCCGGATGCCCGTTTGCATGGAGTGGATGAGGAATCGATACTCGATGATGATGAGGTCTGGTCGCGCCAGGCTTGAGTGACGGTTCGAAAGGGCCATAACTTTTGATCCTACCGTTGGATCGCGATCAAACTTTTACTGGAGTTTCCGGATGCCCGTTTGCATGGAGTGGATGAGGAATCGATACTCGATGATGATGAGGTCTCGGTCGCGCCAGGCTTGAGTGACGGTTCGAAAGGGCCATAACTTTTGATCCGACCGTTGGATCGCGATCAAACTTTTACTGGAGTTTCCGGATGCCCGTTTGCATGGAGTGGATGAGGAATCGATACTCGGCGATGATGAGGTCTGGTCGCGCCAGGCTTGAGTGACGGTTCGAAAGGGCCATAACTTTTGATCCGACCGTTGGATCGCGATCAAACTTTTACTGGAGTTTCCGGATGCCCGTTTGCATGGAGTGGATGAGGAATCGATACTCGACGATGATGAGGTCGGTCGCGCCAGGCTTGAGTGACGGTTCGAAAGGGCCATAACTTTTGATCCTACCGTTGGATCGCGATCAAACTTTTACTGGAGTTTCCGGATGCCCGTTTGCATGGAGTGGATGAGGTATCGATACTCGATGATGATGAGGTCTGGTCGCGCCAGGCTTGAGTGACGGTTCGAAAGGGCCATAACTTTTGATCCGACCGTTGGATCGCGATCAAACTTTTACTGGAGTTTCCGGATGCCCGTTTGCATGGAGTGGATGAGGAATCGATACTCGATGATGATGAGGTCTGGTCGCGCCAGGCTTGAGTGACGATTCGAAAAGGGCCATAACTTTTGATCCGACCGTTGGATCGCGATCAAACTTTTACTGGAGTTTCCGGATGCCCGTTTGCATGGAGTGGATGAGGAATCGATACTCGGCGATGATGAGGTCTGGTCGCGCCAGGCTTGAGTGACGGTTCGAAAGGGCCATAACTTTTGATCCGACCGTTGGATCGCGATCAAACTTTTACTGGAGTTTCCGGATGCCCGTTTGCATGGAGTGGATGAGGAATCGATACTCGGCGATGATGAGGTCTGGTCGCGCCAGGCTTGAGTGACGGTTCGAAAGGGCCATAACTTTTGATCCGACCGTTGGATCGCGATCAAACTTTTACTGGAGTTTCCGGATGCCCGTTTGCATGGAGTGGATGAGGAATCGATACTCGATGATGATGAGGTCTGGTCGCGCCAGGCTTGAGTGACGGTTCGAAAGGGCCATAACTTTTGATCCGACCGTTGGATCGCGATCAAACTTTTACTGGAGTTTCCGGATGCCCGTTTGCATGGAGTGGATGAGGAATCGATACTCGATGATGATGAGGTCTCGGTCGCGCCAGGCTTGAGTGACGGTTCGAAAGGGCCATAACTTTTGATCCGACCGTTGGATCGCGATCAAACTTTTACTGGAGTTTCCGGATGCCCGTTTGCATGGAGTGGATGAGGAATCGATACTCGGCGATGATGAGGTCTGGTCGCGCCAGGCTTGAGTGACGGTTCGAAAGGGCCATAACTTTTGATCCTACCGTTGGATCGCGATCAAACTTTTACTGGAGTTTCCGGATGCCCGTTTGCATGGAGTGGATGAGGTATCGATACTCGATGATGATGAGGTCTGGTCGCGCCGGGCTTGAGTGACGGTTCGAAAGGGCCATAACTTTTGATCCGACCGTTGGATCGCGATCAAACTTTTACTGGAGTTTCCGGATGCCCCTTTGCATGGAGTGGATGAGGAATCGATACTCGATGATGATGAGGTGCGGTCGCGCCGGGCTTGAGTGACGGTTCGAAAGGGCCATAACTTTTGATCCGACCGTTGGATCGCGATCAAACTTTTACTGGAGTTTCCGGATGCCCGTTTGCATGGAGTGGATGAGGAATCGATACTCGATGATGATGAGGTCCGGTCGCGCCAAGGCTTGAGTGACGGTTCGAAAGGGCCATAACTTTTGATCCGACCGTTGGATCGCGATCAAACTTTTACTGGAGTTTCCGGATGCCCCTTTGCATGGAGTGGATGAGGAATTGCGGGGGAGATACTCGATTGGCGATGATGAGGTCTGTAGGTCGCGCTAGGCTTGAGTGACGGTTCGAAAGGGCCATAACTTTTGATCCGACCGTTGGATCGCGATCAAACTTTTACTGGAGTTTCCGGATGCCCCTTTGCATGGAGTGGATGAGGAATCGATACTCGATGATGATGAGGTCTGGTCGCGCCGGGCTTGAGTGACGGTTCGAAAGGGCCATAACTTTTGATCCTACCGTTGGATCGCGATCAAACTTTTAGTGGAGTTTCCGGATGCCCGTTTGCATGGAGTGGATGAGGAATGGATACTCGATGATGATGAGGTCTGGTCGCGCCACGCTTGAGTGACGGTTTGAAAGGGCCATAACTTTTGATCCGACCGTTGGATCGCGATCAAACTTTTACTGGAGTTTCCGGATGCCCGTTTGCATGGAGTGGATGAGGAATCGATACTCGATGATGATGAGGTCTGGTCGCGCCAGGCTTGAGTGACGGTTCGAAAGGGCCATAACTTTTGATCCGACCGTTGGATCGCGATCAAACTTTTACTGGAGTTTCCGGATGCCCCTTTGCATGGAGTGGATGAGGAATCGATACTCGGCGATGATGAGGTCTGGTCGCGCCAAGGCTTGAGTGACGGTTCGAAAGGGCCATAACTTTTGATCCGACCGTTGGATCGCGATCAAACTTTTACTGGAGTTTCCGGATGCCCCTTTGCATGGAGTGGATGAGGAATCGATACTCGGCGATGATGAGGTCTGGTCGCGCCAAGCTTGAGTGACGGTTCGAAAGGGCCATAACTTTTGATCCGACCGTTGGATCGCGATCAAACTTTTACTGGAGTTTCCGGATGCCCGTTTGCATGGAGTGGATGAGGAATCGATACTCGATGATGATGAGGTCTGGTCGCGCCGGGCTTGAGTGACGGTTCGAAAGGGCCATAACTTTTGATCCGACCGTTGGATCGCGATCAAACTTTTACTGGAGTTTCCGGATGCCCGTTTGCATGGAGTGGATGAGGAATCGATACTCGATGATGATGAGGTCTCGGTCGCGCCAGGCTTGAGTGACGGTTCGAAAGGGCCATAACTTTTGATCCGACCGTTGGATCGCGATCAAACTTTTAGTGGAGTTTCCGGATGCCATTTTGCATGGAGTGGATGAGGTATGGATACTCGATGATGATGAGGTCTGGTCGCGCCAGGCTTGAGTGACGGTTCGAAAGGGCCATAACTTTTGATCCGACCGTTGGATCGCGATCAAACTTTTACTGGAGTTTCCGGATGCCCGTTTGCATGGAGTGGATGAGGAATCGATACTCGGCGATGATGAGGTCTGGTCGCGCCAGGCTTGAGTGACGGTTCGAAAGGGCCATAACTTTTGATCCGACCGTTGGATCGCGATCAAACTTTTACTGGAGTTTCCGGATGCCCGTTTGCATGGAGTGGATGAGGAATCGATACTCGATGATGATGAGGTCTGGTCGCGCCAGGCTTGAGTGACGGTTCGAAAGGGCCATAACTTTTGATCCGACCGTTGGATCGCGATCAAACTTTTACTGGAGTTTCCGGATGCCCGTTTGCATGGAGTGGATGAGGTATAGATACTCGATGATGATGAGGTCTGGTCGCGCCAGGCTTGAGTGACGGTTCGAAAGGGCCATAACTTTTGATCCTACCGTTGGATCGCGATCAAACTTTTACTGGAGTTTCCGGATGCCCGTTTGCATGGAGTGGATGAGGAATCGATACTCGATGATGATGAGGTCTGGTCGCGCCAAGGCTTGAGTGACGGTTCGAAAGGGCCATAACTTTTGATCCGACCGTTGGATCGCGATCAAACTTTTACTGGAGTTTCCGGATGCCCGTTTGCATGGAGTGGATGAGGAATCGATACTCGGCGATGATGAGGTCTGGTCGCGCCAGGCTTGAGTGACGGTTCGAAAGGGCCATAACTTTTGATCCTACCGTTGGATCGCGATCAAACTTTTAGTGGAGTTTCCGGATGCCCGTTTGCATGGAGTGGATGAGGAATCGATACTCGATGATGATGAGGTCCGGTCGCGCCAGGATTGAGTGACGGTTCGAAAGTGCCATAACTTTGGATCCGACCGTTGGATCGCGATCAAACTTTTACTGGAGTTTCCGGATGCCCGTTTGCATGAAGTGGATCAGGAATGGATACTCGATGATGATAAGGTCTAGTCGCGCCAGGCTTGAGTGACGGTTCGAAAGGGCCATAACTTTTGATCCGACCGTTGGATCGCGATCAAACTTTTACTGGAGTTTCCGGATGCCCGTTTGCATGGAGTGGATGAGGAATCGATACTCGATGATGATGAGGTCTGGTCGCGCCAGGCTTGAGTGACGGTTCGAAAGGGCCATAACTTTTGATCCGACCGTTGGATCGCGATCAAACTTTTACTGGAGTTTCCGGATGCCCGTTTGCATGGAGTGGATGAGGAATCGATACTCGGCGATGATGAGGTCTCGGTCGCGCCAGGCTTGAGTGACGGTTCGAAAGGGCCATAACTTTTGATCCGACCGTTGGATCGCGATCAAACTTTTACTGGAGTTTCCGGATGCCCGTTTGCATGGAGTGGATGAGGAATCGATACTCGGCGATGATGAGGTCTGGTCGCGCCAGGCTTGAGTGACGGTTCGAAAGGGCCATAACTTTTGATCCTACCGTTGGATCGCGATCAAACTTTTACTGGAGTTTCCGGATGCCCGTTTGCATGGAGTGGATGGGGAATCGATACTCGATGATGATGAGGTCTGGTCGCGCCGGGCTTGAGTGACGGTTCGAAAGGGCCATAACTTTTGATCCGACCGTTGGATCGCGATCAAACTTTTACTGGAGTTTCCGGATGCCCGTTTGCATGGAGTGGATGAGGAATCGATACTCGATGATGATGAGGTCTGGTCGCGCCGGGCTTGAGTGACGGTTCGAAAGGGCCATAACTTTTGATCCGACCGTTGGATCGCGATCAAACTTTTACTGGAGTTTCCGGATGCCCCTTTGCATGGAGTGGATGAGGAATCGATACTCGACGATGATGAGGTCTGGTCGCGCCAGGCTTGAGTGACGGTTCGAAAGGGCCATAACTTTTGATCCGACCGTTGGATCGCGATCAAACTTTTACTGGAGTTTCCGGATGCCCCTTTGCATGGAGTGGATGAGGAATCGATACTCGATGATGATGAGGTCTGGTCGCGGCAGGCTTGAGTGACGGTTCGAAAGGGCCATAACTTTTGATCCGACCGTTGGATCGCGATCAAACTTTTACTGGAGTTTCCGGATGCCCGTTTGCATGGAGTGGATGAGGAATGGATACTCGATGATGATAAGGTCTGGTCGCGCCAGGCTTGAGTGACGGTTCGAAAGGGCCATAACTTTTGATCCGACCGTTGGATCGCGATCAAACTTTTACTGGAGTTTCCGGATGCCCCTTTGCATGGAGTGGATGAGGAATCGATACTCGATGATGATGAGGTCTGGTCGCGGCAGAGTGGTGAGTGACGGTTTCGAAAGGGCCATAACTTTTGATCCGACCGTTGGATCGCGATCAAACTTTTACTGGAGTTTCCGGATGCCCGTTTGCATGGAGTGGATGAGGAATCGATACTCGATGATGATGAGGTCTGGTCGCGCCGGGCTTGAGTGACGGTTCGAAAGGGCCAAAGCTTTTGATCCAACCGTTGGATCGCGAACAAACTTTTACTGAAGTTTCTGGATGCTCGTTTGCATGAAGTGGATGAGGTATAGATACTCGATGATGATGAGGTCTGGTCGCGCCAGGCTTGAGTGACGGTTCGAAAGGGCCATAACTTTTGATCCGACCGTTGGATCGCGATCAAACTTTTACTGGAGTTTCCGGATGCCCGTTTGCATGGAGTGGATGAGGAATCGATACTCGACGATGATGAGGTCTGGTCGCGCCAGGCTTGAGTGACGGTTCGAAAGGGCCATAACTTTTGATCCGACCGTTGGATCGCGATCAAACTTTTACTGGAGTTTCCGGATGCCCCTTTGCATGGAGTGGATGAGGAATCGATACTCGGCGATGATGAGGTGCGGTCGCGCCAGGCTTGAGTGACGGTTCGAAAGGGCCATAACTTTTGATCCGACCGTTGGATCGCGATCAAACTTTTACTGGAGTTTCCGGATGCCCCTTTGCATGGAGTGGATGAGGAATCGATACTCGATGATGATGAGGTCTGGTCGCGCCAGGCTTGAGTGACGGTTCGAAAGGGCCATAACTTTTGATCCGACCGTTGGATCGCGATCAAACTTTTACTGGAGTTTCCGGATGCCCGTTTGCATGGAGTGGATGAGGAATCGATACTCGGCGATGATGAGGTCTCGGTCGCGCCGGGCTTGAGTGACGGTTCGAAAGGGCCATAACTTTTGATCCGACCGTTGGATCGCGATCAAACTTTTAGTGGAGTTTCCGGATGCCCGTTTGCATGGAGTGGATGAGGAATCGATACTCGATGATGATGAGGTCTGGTCGCGCCAGGCTTGAGTGACGGTTCGAAAGGGCCATAACTTTTGATCCGACCGTTGGATCGCGATCAAACTTTTACTGGAGTTTCCGGATGCCCGTTTGCATGGAGTGGATGAGGAATCGATACTCGATGATGATGAGGTCTAGTCGCGCCAGGCTTGAGTGACGGTTCGAAAGGGCCATAACTTTTGATCCGACCGTTGGATCGCGATCAAACTTTTACTGGAGTTTCCGGATGCCCCTTTGCATGGAGTGGATGAGGAATCGATACTCGATGATGATGAGGTCTGGTCGCGCCAAGCTTGAGTGACGGTTCGAAAGGGCCATAACTTTTGATCCGACCGTTGGATCGCGATCAAACTTTTACTGGAGTTTCCGGATGCCCCTTTGCATGGAGTGGATGAGGAATCGATACTCGATGATGATGAGGTCTGGTCGCGCCAGGCTTGAGTGACGGTTCGAAAGGGCCATAACTTTTGATCCGACCGTTGGATCGCGATCAAACTTTTACTGGAGTTTCCGGATGCCCGTTTGCATGGAGTGGATGAGGAATCGATACTCGATGATGATGAGGTCTGGTCGCGCCAGGCTTGAGTGACGGTTCGAAAGGGCCATAACTTTTGATCCGACCGTTGGATCGCGATCAAACTTTTAGTGGAGTTTCCGGATGCCCGTTTGCATGGAGTGGATGAGGAATCGATACTCGATGATGATGAGGTCTGGTCGCGCCAGGCTTGAGTGACGGTTCGAAAGGGCCATAACTTTTGATCCGACCGTTGGATCGCGATCAAACTTTTAGTGGAGTTTCCGGATGCCCGTTTGCATGAAGTGGATGAGGAATCGATACTCGATGATGATAAGGTCTGGTCGCGCCAGGCTTGAGTGACGGTTCGAAAGGGCCATAACTTTTGATCCTACCGTTGGATCGCGATCAAACTTTTACTGGAGTTTCCGGATGCCCGTTTGCATGGAGTGGATGAGGAATCGATACTCGATGATGATGAGGTCTGGTCGCGCCGGGCTTGAGTGACGGTTCGAAAGGGCCATAACTTTTGATCCGACCGTTGGATCGCGATCAAACTTTTACTGGAGTTTCCGGATGCCCGTTTGCATGGAGTGGATGAGGAATCGATACTCGATGATGATGAGGTCTGGTCGCGCCAAGGCTTGAGTGACGGTTCGAAAGGGCCATAACTTTTGATCCGACCGTTGGATCGCGATCAAACTTTTACTGGAGTTTCCGGATGCCCGTTTGCATGGAGTGGATGAGGAATCGATACTCGGCGATGATGAGGTCTGGTCGCGCCAGGCTTGAGTGACGGTTCGAAAGGGCCATAACTTTTGATCCTACCGTTGGATCGCGATCAAACTTTTACTGGAGTTTCCGGATGCCCGTTTGCATGGAGTGGATGAGGAATCGATACTCGATGATGATGAGGTCTGGTCGCGCCAGGCTTGAGTGACGGTTCGAAAGGGCCATAACTTTTGATCCGACCGTTGGATCGCGATCAAACTTTTACTGGAGTTTCCGGATGCCCCTTTGCATGGAGTGGATGAGGAATCGATACTCGGCGATGATGAGGTCTGGTCGCGCCAGGCTTGAGTGACGGTTCGAAAGGGCCATAACTTTTGATCCGACCGTTGGATCGCGATCAAACTTTTACTGGAGTTTCCGGATGCCCGTTTGCATGGAGTGGATGAGGAATCGATACTCGCGATGATGAGGTCTGGTCGCGCCAGGCTTGAGTGACGGTTCGAAAGGGCCATAACTTTTGATCCGACCGTTGGATCGCGATCAAACTTTTAGTGGAGTTTCCGGATGCCCGTTTGCATGGAGTGGATGAGGAATCGATACTGCGATGATGATAAGGTCCGGTCGCGCCAGGCTTGAGTGACGGTTCGAAAGGGCCATAACTTTTGATCCTACCGTTGGATCGCGATCAAACTTTTAATGGAGTTTCCGGATGCCCGTTTGCATGGAGTGGATGAGGAATCGATACTCGATGATGATGAGGTCTGGTCGCGCCAGGCTTGAGTGACGGTTCGAAAGGGCCATAACTTTTGATCCGACCGTTGGATCGCGATCAAACTTTTACTGGAGTTTCCGGATGCCCGTTTGCATGGAGTGGATGAGGAATCGATACTCGATGATGATAAGGTCTGGTCGCGCCAGGCTTGAGTGACGGTTCGAAAGGGCCATAACTTTTGATCCGACCGTTGGATCGCGATCAAACTTTTACTGGAGTTTCCGGATGCCCCTTTGCATGGAGTGGATGAGGAATCGATACTCGATGATGATGAGGTCTGGTCGCGCCGGGCTTGAGTGACGGTTCGAAAGGGCCATAACTTTTGATCCTACCGTTGGATCGCGATCAAACTTTTACTGGAGTTTCCGGATGCCCGTTTGCATGGAGTGGATGAGGAATCGATACTCGGCGATGATGAGGTGCGGTCGCGCCAGGCTTGAGTGACGGTTCGAAAGGGCCATAACTTTTGATCCGACCGTTGGATCGCGATCAAACTTTTAGTGGAGTTTCCGGATGCCCGTTTGCATGAAGTGGATGAGGTATGGATACTCGATGATGATAAGGTCTAGTCGCGCCAGGCTTGAGTGACGGTTCGAAAGGGCCATAACTTTTGATCCGACCGTTGGATCGCGATCAAACTTTTACTGGAGTTTCCGGATGCCCGTTTGCATGGAGTGGATGAGGAATCGATACTCGATGATGATGAGGTCTGGTCGCGCCAGGCTTGAGTGACGGTTCGAAAGGGCCATAACTTTTGATCCTACCGTTGGATCGCGATCAAACTTTTACTGGAGTTTCCGGATGCCCGTTTGCATGGAGTGGATGAGGAATCGATACTCGATGATGATGAGGTCTGGTCGCGCCAGGCTTGAGTGATGTTTCGAAAGGGCCAAAGCTTTTGATCCAACCGTTGGATCGCGAACAAACCTTTACTGCAGTTTCTGGATGCCCGTTTGGATGGAGTGGATGAGGAATCGATACTCGGCGATGATGAGGTCTGGTCGCGCCAGGCTTGAGTGACGATTTCGAAAGGGCCATAACTTTTGATCCGACCGTTGGATCGCGATCAAACTTTTACTGGAGTTTCCGGATGCCCGTTTGCATGGAGTGGATGAGGAATCGATACTCGCGATGATGAGGTCTGGTCGCGCCAGGCTTGAGTGACGGTTCGAAAGGGCCATAACTTTTGATCCGACCGTTGGATCGCGATCAAACTTTTAGTGGAGTTTCCGGATGCCCGTTTGCATGGAGTGGATGAGGTATGGATACTCGATGATGATGAGGTCTGGTCGCGCCAGGCTTGAGTGACGGTTCGAAAGGGCCATAACTTTTGATCCTACCGTTGGATCGCGATCAAACTTTTAGTGGAGTTTCCGGATGCCCGTTTGCATGAAGTGGATGAGGTATGGATACTCGATGATGATAAGGTCTAGTCGCGCCAGGCTTGAGTGACGATTCGAAAGGGCCACAACTTTTGATCCAACCGTTGGATCGCGATCAAACTTTTACTGGAGTTTCCGGATGCCCGTTTGCATGGAGTGGATGAGGAATCGATACTCGGCGATGATGAGGTCTGGTCGCGCCAGGCTTGAGTGACGGTTCGAAAGGGCCATAACTTTTGATCCGACCGTTGGATCGCGATCAAACTTTTACTGGAGTTTCCGGATGCCCGTTTGCATGGAGTGGATGAGGAATCGATACTCGGCGATGATGAGGTCTGGTCGCGCCAGGCTTGAGTGACGGTTCGAAAGGGCCATAACTTTTGATCCTACCGTTGGATCGCGATCAAACTTTTAGTGGAGTTTCCGGATGCCCGTTTGCATGGAGTGGATGAGGAATCGATACTCGATGATGATGAGGTCTTGTCGCGCCAGGCTTGAGTGACGGTTCGAAAGGGCCATAACTTTTGATCCTACCGTTGGATCGCGATCAAACTTTTAGTGGAGTTTCCGGATGCCCGTTTGCATGAAGTGGATGAGGTATGGATACTCGATGATGATAAGGTCTAGTCGCGCGGGCTTGAGTGATGATTCGAAAGGGCCATAACTTTTGATCCAACCGTTGGATCGCGATCAAACTTTTCTGGAGTTTCCGGATGCCCGTTTGCATGGAGTGGATGAGGAATCGATACTCGGCGATGATGAGGTCTGGTCGCGCCGGAGCTTGAGTGACGGTTCGAAAGGGCCATAACTTTTGATCCGACCGTTGGATCGCGATCAAACTTTTACTGGAGTTTCCGGATGCCCGTTTGCATGGAGTGGATGAGGAATCGATACTCGGCGATGATGAGGTGGTCGCGCCAGGCTTGAGTGACGGTTCGAAAGGGCCATAACTTTTGATCCTACCGTTGGATCGCGATCAAACTTTTAGTGGAGTTTCCGGATGCCCGTTTGCATGAAGTGGATGAGGTATCGATACTCGATGATGATAAGGTCTGGTCGCGCCGGCTTGAGTGACGGTTCGAAAGGGCCATAACTTTTGATCCGACCGTTGGATCGCGATCAAACTTTTACTGGAGTTTCCGGATGCCCGTTTGCATGGAGTGGATGAGGAATCGATACTCGATGATGATGAGGTCTGGTCGCGCCAAGCTTGAGTGACGTTTCGAAAAGGGCCATAACTTTTGATCCGACCGTTGGATCGCGATCAAACTTTAGTGGAGTTTCCGGATGCCCGTTTGCATGGAGTGGATGAGGAATCGATACTCGGCGATGATGAGGTCTGGTCGCGCCAGGCTTGAGTGACGGTTCGAAAGGGCCATAACTTTTGATCCTACCGTTGGATCGCGATCAAACTTTTAATGGAGTTTCCGGATGCCCCTTTGCATGGAGTGGATGAGGAATCGATACTCGGCGATGATGAGGTCTGGTCGCGCCAGGCTTGAGTGACGGTTCGAAAGGGCCATAACTTTTGATCCTACCGTTGGATCGCGATCAAACTTTTTACTGCAGTTTCCGGATGCCCGTTTGCATGGAGTGGATGAGGAATCGATACTCGATGATGATGAGGTCTGGTCGCGCCAGGCTTGAGTGACGGTTCGAAAGGGCCATAACTTTTGATCCGACCGTTGGATCGCGATCAAACTTTTACTGGAGTTTCCGGATGCCCCTTTGCATGGAGTGGATGAGGAATCTATACTCGATGATGATGAGGTCCTGGTCGCGCCAGGCTTGAGTGACGGTTGAAAGGGCCATAACTTTTGATCCGACCGTTGGATCGCGATCAAACTTTTAGTGGAGTTTCCGGATGCCCGTTTGCATGGAGTGGATGAGGAATCGATACTCGGCGATGATGAGGTCTGGTCGCGCCAGGCTTGAGTGACGGTTCGAAAGGGCCATAACTTTTGATCCTACCGTTGGATCGCGATCAAACTTTTAGTGGAGTTTCCGGATGCCCGTTTGCATGGAGTGGATGAGGAATCGATACTCGATGATGATGAGGTCTGGTCGCGCCAGGCTTGAGTGACGGTTCGAATGGGCCATAACTTTTGATCCGACCGTTGGATCGCGATCAAACTTTTACTGGAGTTTCGGATGCCCCTTTGCATGGAGTGGATGAGGAATCGATACTCGATGATGATGAGGTCTGGTCGCGCCAGGCTTGAGTGACGGTTCGAAAGGGCCATAACTTTTGATCCGACCGTTGGATCGCGATCAAACTTTTAATGGAGTTTCCGGATGCCCGTTTGCATGGAGTGGATGAGGAATCGATACTCGATGATGATGAGGTCTGGTCGCGCCAGGCTTGAGTGACGATTCGAAAGGGCCATAACTTTTGATCCAACCGTTGGATCGCGATCAAACTTTTACTGGAGTTTCCGGATGCCCGTTTGCATGGAGTGGATGAGGAATCGATACTCGGCGATGATGAGGTCTAGTCGCGCCAGGCTTGAGTGACGGTTCGAAATGGCCATAACTTTTGATCCTACCGTTGGATCGCGATCAAACTTTATAAGGAGTTTCCGGATGCCCGTTTGCATGGAGTGGATGAGGAATCGATACTCGGCGATGATGAGGTCTGGTCGCGCCAGGCTTGAGTGACGGTTCGAAAGGGCCATAACTTTTGATCCGACCGTTGGATCGCGATCAAACTTTTAGTGGAGTTTCCGGATGCCCGTTTGCATGGAGTGGATGAGGAATCGATACTCGATGATGATGAGGTCTGGTCGCGCCATGGCTTGAGTGACGGTTCGAAAGGGCCATAACTTTTGATCCTACCGTTGGATCGCGATCAAACTTTTAGTGGAGTTTCCGGATGCCCGTTTGCATGGAGTGGATGAGGAATGGATACTCGATGATGATAAGGTCTGGTCGCGCCAGGCTTGAGTGACGGTTCGAAAAGGGCCATAACTTTTGATCCAACCGTTGGATCGCGATCAAACTTTTAGTGGAGTTTCCGGATGCCCGTTTGCATGGAGTGGATGAGGAATCGATACTCGATGATGATGAGGTCAGTCGCGCCAGGCTTGAGTGACGGTTCGAAAGGGCCATAACTTTTGATCCTACCGTTGGATCGCGATCAAACTTTTACGTGGAGTTTCCGGATGCCCGTTTGCATGGAGTGGATGAGGAATCGATACTCGACGATGATGAGGTCTGGTCGCGCCAGGCTTGAGTGACGGTTCGAAAGGGCCATAACTTTTGATCCGACCGTTGGATCGCGATCAAACTTTTACTGGAGTTTCCGGATGCCCCTTTGCATGGAGTGGATGAGGAATCGATACTCGGCGATGATGAGGTCTGGTCGCGCCAGGCTTGAGTGACGGTTCGAAAGGGCCATAACTTTTGATCCTACCGTTGGATCGCGATCAAACTTTTACTGGAGTTTCCGGATGCCCGTTTGCATGAAGTGGATGAGGTATGGATACTCGATGATGATGAGGTCTAGTCGCGCCAGGCTTGAGTGACGGTTCGAAAGGGCCATAACTTTTGATCCGTCCGTTGGATCGCGATCAAACTTTTAGTGGAGTTTCCGGATGCCCGTTTGCATGAAGTGGATGAGGAATCGATACTCGATGATGATGAGGTCTAGTCGCGCCGGGCTTGAGAGGACGGTTCGAAAAGGGCCATAACTTTTGATCCGACCGTTGGATCGCGATCAAACTTTTACTGGATTTTCCGGATGCCCGTTTGCATGGAGTGGATGAGGAATCGATACTCGGCGATGATGAGGTCTGGTCGCGCCGGGCTTGAGTGACGGTTCGAAAGGGCCATAACTTTTGATCCTACCGTTGGATCGCGATCAAACTTTTAATGGAGTTTTCCGGATGCCCGTTTGCATGGAGTGGATGAGGAATCGATACTCGGCGATGATGAGGTGCGGTCGCGCCAGGCTTGAGTGACGGTTCGAAAGGGCCATAACTTTTGATCCGACCGTTGGATCGCGATCAAACTTTTAATGGAGTTTCCGGATGCCCGTTTGCATGGAGTGGATGAGGAATCGATACTCGATGATGATGAGGTCTGGTCGAGCCAGTCTTGAGTGACGTTTGGAAAGTGCCATAACTTTTGATCCAACCGTTGGATCGCGATCAAACTTTTAGTGGAGTTTCCGGATGCCCGTTTGCATGGAGTGGATGAGGAATCGATACTCGATGATGATGAGGTCTGGTCGCGCCAGGCTTGAGTGACGGTTCGAAAGGGCCATAACTTTTGATCCGACCATTGGATCGCGATCAAACTTTTACTGGAGTTTCCGGATGCCCGTTTGCATGCAGTGGATGAGGTATGGATACTCGATGATGATAAGGTCTAGTCGCGCCAGGCTTGAGTGACGATTCGAAAGGGCCATAACTTTTGATCCGACCGTTGGATCGCGATCAAACTTTACTTGGAGTTTCCGGATGCCCGTTTGCATGGAGTGGATGAGGAATCGATACTCGGCGATGATGAGGTCTGGTCGCGCCAGGCTTGAGTGACGGTTCGAAAGGGCCATAACTTTTGATCCGACCGTTGGATCGCGATCAAACTTTTAATCGAGTTTCCGGATGCCCGTTTGCATGGAGTGGATGAGGAATCGATACTCGGCGATGATGAGGTGCGGTCGCGCCGAGGCTTGAGTGACGGTTCGAAAGGGCCATAACTTTTGATCCGACCGTTGGATCGCGATCAAACTTTTCTTGGAGTTTCCGGATGCCCCTTTGCATGGAGTGGATGAGGAATCGATACTCGATGATGATGAGGTCTTGTCGCGCCAGGCTTGAGTGACGGTTAGAAAGGGCCATAACTTTTGATCCGACCGTTGGATCGCGATCAAACTTTTAGTGGAGTTTCCGGATGCCCGTTTGCATGGAAGTGGATGAGGTATGGATACTCGATGATGATGAGGTCTCAGTCGCGCCAGGCTTGAGTGACGGTCGAATGGGCCATAACTTTTGATCCGACCGTTGGATCGCGATCAAACTTTTAGTGGAGTTTCCGGATGCCCGTTTGCATGGAGTGGATGAGGAATCGATACTCGGCGATGATGAGGTCTGGTCGCGCCGGGCTTGAGTGACGGTTCGAAAGGGCCATAACTTTTGATCCTACCGTTGGATCGCGATCAAACTTTTACTGGAGTTTCCGGATGCCCGTTTGCATGGAGTGGATGAGGAATCGATACTCGGCGATGATGAGGTCTGGTCGCGCCGGGCTTGAGTGACGGTTCGAAAGGGCCATAACTTTTGATCCTACCGTTGGATCGCGATCAAACTTTTAATGGAGTTTCCGGATGCCCGTTTGCATGAAGTGGATGAGGTATCGATACTCGATGATGATGAGGTCTGGTCGCGCCAGGCTTGAGTGACGGTTCGAAAAGGGCACAACTTTTAATCCAACCGTTGGATCGCGATCAAACTTTTACTTGGAGTTTCTGGATGCCCCTTTGCATGGAATGGATGAGGAATCTATACTCGATGATGATGAGGTCTGGTCGCGCCAGGCTTGAGTGACGGTTCGAAAGGGCCATAACTTTTGATCCGACCGTTGGATCGCGATCAAACTTTTACTGGAGTTTCCGGATGCCCGTTTGCATGGAGTGGATGAGGAATCGATACTCGGCGATGATGAGGTCTGGTCGCGCCAGGCTTGAGTGACGGTTCGAAAGGGCCATAACTTTTGATCCTACCGTTGGATCGCGATCAAACTTTTAGTGGAGTTTCCGGATGCCCGTTTGCATGAAGTGGATGAGTTATGGATACTCGATGATGATAAGGTCTAGTCGCGCCAGGCTTGAGTGACGGTTCGAAAGGGCCATAACTTTTGATCCGACCGTTGGATCGCGATCAAACTTTTAGTGGAGTTTCCGGATGCCCCTTTGCATGGAGTGGATGAGGAATCGATACTCGATGATGATAAGGTCATGGTCGCGCCGGGCTTGAGTGACGGTTCGAAAGGGCCATAACTTTTGATCCGACCGTTGGATCGCGATCAAACTTTTAATGGAGTTTCCGGATGCCCGTTTGCATGGAGTGGATGAGGAATGGATACTCGATGATGATAAGGTCTGGTCGCGCCAGGCTTGAGTGACGGTTCGAAAGGGCCATAACTTTTGATCCGACCGTTGGATCGCGATCAAACTTTACTGGAGTTTCCGGATGCCCGTTTGCATGGAGTGGATGAGGAATCGATACTCGGCGATGATGAGGTCTGGTCGCGCCGGGCTTGAGTGACGGTTCGAAAGGGCCATAACTTTTGATCCTACCGTTGGATCGCGATCAAACTTTTAATCGGAGTTTCCGGATGCCCGTTTGCATGGAGTGGATGAGGAATCGATACTCGGCGATGATGAGGTGCTGGTCGCGCCGGGCTTGAGTGACGGTTCGAATGGGCCATAACTTTTGATCCTACCGTTGGATCGCGATCAAACTTTTAGTGGAGTTTCCGGATGCCCGTTTGCATGGAGTGGATGAGGAATCGATACTCGGTGATGATGAGGTCTGGTCGCGCCAGGCTTGAGTGACGGTTCGAAAGGGCCATAACTTTTGATCCTACCGTTGGATCGCGATCAAACTTTTAGTGGAGTTTCCGGATGCCCGTTTGCATGGAGTGGATGAGGAATCGATACTCGATGATGATGAGGTCTGGTCGCGCCAGGCTTGAGTGACGGTTCGAAAAGGGCACAACTTTTAATCCAACCGTTGGATCGCGATCAAACTTTTACTGGAGTTTCCGGTTGCCCCGTTTGCATGGAGTGGATGAGGAATCGATACTCGATGATGATGAGGTCTGGTCGCGCCAAGCTTGAGTGACGGTTCGAAAGGGCCATAACTTTTGATCCTACCCTTGGATCGTGATCAAACTTTTAATGGAGTTTCCGGATGCCCGTTTGCATGGAGTGGATGAGGAATCGATACTCGGCGATGATGAGGTCTGGTCGCGCCAGGCTTGAGTGACGGTTCGAAAGGGCCATAACTTTTGATCCGACCATTGGATCGCGATCAAACTTTTACTGGAGTTTCCGGATGCCCGTTTGCATGAAGTGGATGAGGAATCGATACTCGATGATGATGAGGTCTCGTCGCGCCAGGCTTGAGTGACGGTTCGAAAAGGGCCATAACTTTTGATCCAACCGTTGGATCGCGATCAAACTTGTACTGGAGTTTCCGGTTGCCCATTTGTATGGAGTGCATGAGGAATCTATACTCGATGATGATGAGGTCTGGTCGCGCCAGGCTTGAGTGACGGTTCGAAAGGGCCATAACTTTTGATCCGACCGTTGGATCGCGATCAAACTTTTAGTGGAGTTTCCGGATGCCCGTTTGCATGGAGTGGATGAGGAATCGATACTCGGCGATGATGAGGTCTCGGTCGCGCCGGGCTTGAGTGACGGTTCGAAAGGGCCATAACTTTTGATCCTACCGTTGGATCGCGATCAAACTTTTAGTGGAGTTTCCGGATGCCCGTTTGCATGGAGTGGATGAGGTATGGATACTCGATGATGATGAGGTCTCGGTCGCGCCACGCTTGAGTGACGGTTCGAAAGGGCCATAACTTTTGATCCGACCGTTGGATCGCGATCAAACTTTTAGTGGAGTTTCCGGATGCCCGTTTGCATGGAGTGGATGAGTTATCGATACTCGGATGATGATGAGGTTCAGGTCGCGCCAGGCTTGAGTGACGGTTCGAAAGGGCCATAACTTTTGATCCTACCATTGGATCGCGATCAAACTTTTAATGGAGTTTCCGGATGCCCGTTTGCATGAAGTGCATGAGGTATGGATACTCGATGATGATAAGGTCTCGTCGCACCAGGCTTGAGTGATGATTCGAAAAGGGCACAACTTTTAATCCAACCGTTGGATCGCGATCAAACTTATACCGGAGTTTCCGGATGCCCGTTTGCATGGAGTGGATGAGGAATCGATACTCGGCGATGATGAGGTCTGGTCGCGCCAGGCTTGAGTGACGGTTCGAAAGGGCCATAACTTTTGATCCTACCATTGGATCGCGATCAAACTTTTAATCGAGTTTCCGGATGCCCGTTTGCATGGAGTGGATGAGGAATCGATACTCGGCGATGATGAGGTCTCGGTCGCGCCAAGCTTGAGTGACGGTTCGAAAGGGCCATAACTTTTGATCCTACCGTTGGATCGCGATCAAACTTTTAGTGGAGTTTCCGAGTGCCCGTTTGCATGGAGTGGATGAGTTATGGATACTCGATGATGATAAGGTCTTGTCGCGCCCAGGCTTGAGTGACGGTTCGAAAGGGCCATAACTTTTGATCCTACCATTGGATCGCGATCAAACTTTTAGTGGAGTTTCCGGATGCCCGTTTGCATGAAGTGCATGAGGTATGGATACTCGATGATGATAAGGTCTAGTCGCGCAGGCTTGAGTGACGGTTCGAAAGGGCCCTAACTTTTGATCCAACCGTTGGATCGCGATCAAACTTTTACTTGGAGTTTCGGATGCCCGTTTGCATGGAGTGGATGAGGAATCGATACTCGGCGATGATGAGGTCTCGGTCGCGCGAGCTTGAGTGACGGTTCGAAAGGGCCATAACTTTTGATCCTACCGTTGGATCGCGATCAAACTTTTAGTGGAGTTTCCGGATGCCCGTTTGCATGAAGTGGATGAGGTATGGATACTCGATGATGATAAGGTCTGGTCGCGCCAGGCTTGAGTGACGGTTCGAAAGGGCCATAACTTTTGATCCTCTGTTGGATCGCGATCAAACTTTTAGTGGAGTTTCCGGATGCCCGTTTGCATGAAGTGGATGAGTTATGGATACTCGATGATGATAAGGTCTTGTCGCGCCAGGCTTGAGTGACGGTTCGAAAGGGCCATAACTTTTGATCCTACCAGTTGGATCGCGATCAAACTTTTAATGGAGGTTTCGGATGCCCGTTTGCATGAAGTGCATGAGGTATGGATACTCGATGATGATGAGGTCTCGGTCGCACCGGGCTTAAGTGAGGATTCGAAAGGGCCACAACTTTTGATCCAACCGTTGGATCGCGATCAAATTTGTATTGGAGTTTCCGGATGCCCGTTTGCATGGAGTGGATGAGGAATCGATACTCGGCGATGATGAGGTCTGGTCGCGCCAGGCTTGAGTGACGGTTCGAAAGGGCCATAACTTTTGATCCTATCGTTGGATCGATATCAAACTTTTAGTGGAGTTTCCGGATGCCCGTTTGCATGAAGTGGATGAGTTATGGATACTCGATGATGATAAGGTCTTGTCGCGCCGGGCTTGAGTGACGGTTCGAAAGGGCCATAACTTTTGATCCGACCGTTGGATCGCGATCAAACTTTTAGTGGAGTTTCCGGATGCCCGTTTGCATGGAGTGGATGAGGAATCGATACTCGGCGATGATGAGGTGTGGTCCCGCCGAGCTTGAGTGACGGTTCGAAAGGGCCATAACTTTTGATCCGACCGTTGGATCGCGATCAAACTTTTAGTGGAGTTTCCGGATGCCCGTTTGCATGGAGTGGATGAGGAATCGATACTCGATGATGATGAGGTCTGGTCGCGCCAGGCTTGAGTGACGGTTCGAAAGGGCCATAACTTTTGATCCGACCGTTGGATCGCGATCAAACTTTTAGTGGAGTTTCCGGATGCCCGTTTGCATGGAAGTGGATGAGTTATGGATACTCGATGATGATAAGGTCTTGTCGCGCCAGGCTTGAGTGACGGTTCGAAAGGGCCATAACTTTTGATCCTACCAGTTGGATCGCGATCAAACTTTTAATGGAGTTTCCGGATGCCCGTTTGCATGGAGTGCATGAGGTATGGATACTCGATGATGATAAGGTCTCGTTGCACCAGGCTTGAGTGATGATTCGAAAGGGCCACAACTTTTAATCCAACCGTTGGATCGCGATCAAACTTGTTCTGGAGTTTCCGGATGCCCGTTTGCATGGAGTGGATGAGGAATCGATACTCGATGATGATGAGGTCTGGTCGCGCCAGGCTTGAGTGACGGTTCGAAAGGCCATAACTTTTGATCCTACCATTGGATCGCGATCAAACTTTTACTGGAGTTTCCGGATGCCCGTTTGCATGGAGTGGATGAGGAATCGATACTCGGCGATGATGAGGTGTGGTCGCGCCAGGCTTGAGTGACGGTTCGAAAGGGCCATAACTTTTGATCCTACCGTTGGATCGCGATCAAACTTTTAGTGGAGTTTCCGGATGCCCGTTTGCATGAAGTGGATGAGTTATGGATACTCGATGATGATAAGGTCTTGTCGCGCCGGGCTTGAGTGGACGGTTCGAAAGGGCCATAACTTTTGATCCTACCATTGGATCGCGATCAAACTTTTAGTGGAGTTTCCGGATGCCCGTTTGCATGAAGTGGATGAGTGAATGGATACTCGATGATGATAAGGTCTGGTCGCGCCAGGCTTGAGTGACGGTTCGAAAGGGCCATAACTTTTGATCCGACCGTTGGATCGCGATCAAACTTTTAGTGGAGTTTCCGGATGCCCGTTTGCATGGAGTGGATGAGGAATCGATACTCGGCGATGATGAGGTCTGGGGTCGCGCCAGGCTTGAGTGACGGTTCGAAAGGGCCATAACTTTTGATCCGACCGTTGGATCGCGATCAAACTTTTAGTGGAGTTTCCGGATGCCCGTTTGCATGAAGTGGATGAGGTATGGATACTCGATGATGATAAGGTCTAGTCGCGCCACGCTTGAGTGACGGTTCGAAAGGGCCATAACTTTTGATCCTACCGTTGGATCGCGATCAAACTTTTAGTGGAGTTTCCGGATGCCCGTTTGCATGAAGTGGATGAGGTATGGATACTCGATGATGATAAGGTCTTGTCGCGCCAGGCTTGAGTGACGGTTCGAAAGGGCCATAACTTTTGATCCTACCATTGGATCGCGATCAAACTTTTAATGGAGTTTCCGGATGCCCGTTTGCATGAAGTGCATGAGGTATGGATACTCGATGATGATAAGGTCTCGTTGCACCAGGCTTGAGTGATGATTCGAAAAGGGCCACAACTTTTAATCCAACCGTTGGATCGCGATCAAACTTTTACTGGAGTTTCCGGATGCCCGTTTGCATGGAGTGGATGAGGAATCGATACTCGGCGATGATGAGGTCTGGTCGCGCCAAGCTTGAGTGACGGTTCGAAAGGGCCATAACTTTTGATCCTACCGTTGGATCGCGATCAAACTTTTAATCGAGTTTCCGGATGCCCGTTTGCATGGAGTGGATGAGGAATCGATACTCGGCGATGATGAGGTCTGGTCGCGCCAGGCTTGAGTGACGGTTCGAAAGGGCCATAACTTTTGATCCTACCGTTGGATCGCGATCAAACTTTTAGTGGAGTTTCCGGATGCCCGTTTGCATGAAGTGGATGAGTTATGGATACTCGATGATGATAAGGTCTTGTCGCGCCAGGCTTGAGTGACGGTTCGAAAGGGCCATAACTTTTGATCCTACCATTGGATCGCGATCAAACTTTTAGTGGAGTTTCCGGATGCCCGTTTGCATGAAGTGCATGAGGTATGGATACTCGATGATGATAAGGTCTAGTCGCGCGGGCTTGAGTGACGATTCGAAAAGGGCACAACTTTTAATCCAACCGTTGGATCGCGATCAAACTTGAACTGGAGTTTCCGGATGCCCGTTTGCATGGAGTGGATGAGGAATCGATACTCGGCGATGATGAGGTCTGGTCGCGCCAGGCTTGAGTGACGGTTCGAAAGGGCCATAACTTTTGATCCTACCATTGGATCGCGATCAAACTTTTAATGGAGTTTCCGGATGCCCGTTTGCATGAAGTGCATGAGGTATGGATACTCGATGATGATAAGGTCTCGTCGCACCGGGCTTAAGTGATGATTCGAAAGGGCACAACTTTTAATCCAACCGTTGGATCGCGATCAAACTTGTACTCGGGAGTTTCCGGATGCCCGTTTGCATGGAGTGGATGAGGAATCGATACTCGGCGATGATGAGGTCCGGTCGCGCCGGGCTTGAGTGACGGTTCGAAAGGGCCATAACTTTTGATCCTACCATTGGATCGCGATCAAACTTTTAATCGAGTTTCCGGATGCCCGTTTGCATGGAGTGGATGAGGAATCGATACTCGGCGATGATGAGGTCTGGTCGCGCCAGGCTTGAGTGACGGTTCGAAAGGGCCATAACTTTTGATCCTACCGTTGGATCGCGATCAAACTTTTAGTGGAGTTTCCGGATGCCCGTTTGCATGAAGTGGATGAGTTATGGATACTCGATGATGATAAGGTCTTGTCGCGCCGGGCTTGAGTGACGGTTCGAAAGGGCCATAACTTTTGATCCTACCATTGGATCGCGATCAAACTTTTAGTGGAGTTTCCGGATGCCCGTTTGCATGAAGTGCATGAGGTATGGATACTCGATGATGATAAGGTCTGGTCGCGCAAGCTTGAGTGACGGTTCGAAAAGGGCACAACTTTTAATCCAACCGTTGGATCGCGATCAAACTTTACTGGAGTTTCCGGATGTCCGTTTGCATGGAGTGGATGAGGAATCGATACTCGGCGATGATGAGGTCTGGTCGCGCCAGGCTTGAGTGACGGTTCGAAAGGGCCATAACTTTTGATCCTACCCTTGGATCGTGATCAAACTTTTAATGGAGTTTCCGGATGCCCGTTTGCATGGAGTGGATGAGGAATCGATACTCAGCGATGATGAGGTCTGGTCGCGCCAGGCTTGAGTGACGGTTCGAAAGTGCCATAACTTTTGATCCTACCATTGGATCGCAATCAAACTTTTAATGGAGTTTCCGGATGCCCGTTTGCATGAAGTGCATGAGGTATGGATACTCGATGATGATAAGGTCTCGTCGCACCAGGCTTGAGTGACGATTCGAAAAGGGCACAACTTTTAATCCAACCGTTGGATCGCGATCAAACTTGTACTGGAGTTTCCGGTTGCCCATTTGTATGGAGTGCATGAGGAATCTATACTCGATGATGATGAGGTCTGGTCGCGCCAGGATTGAGTGACGGTTCGAATGGGCCATAACTTTTGATCCGACCGTTGGATCGCGATCAAACTTTTAGTGGAGTTTCCGGATGCCCGTTTGCATGGAGTGGATGAGGAATCGATAATCGGCGATGATGAGGTCTGGTCGCGCCAGGCTTGAATGACGGTTCGAAAGGGCCATAACTTTTGATCCTACCGTTGGATCGCGATCAAACTTTTAGTGGAGTTTCCGGATGCCCGTTTGCATGAAGTGGATGAGTTATGGATACTCGATGATGATAAGGTCTAGTCGCGCAACGCTTGAGTGACGGTTCGAAAGGGCCATAACTTTTGATCCTACCGTTGGATCGCGATCAAACTTTTAGTGGAGTTTCCGGATGCCCGTTTGCATGAAGTGGATGAGTTATGGATACTCGATGATGATAAGGTCTTGTCGCGCCAGGCTTGAGTGACGGTTCGAAAGGGCCATAACTTTTGATCCTACCATTGGATCGCGATCAAACTTTTAATGGAGTTTCCGGATGCCCGTTTGCATGAAGTGCATGAGGTATGGATACTCGATGATGATAAGGTCTCGTCGCACCAGGCTTAAGTGATGATTCGAAAAGGGCACTAACTTTTAATCCAACCGTTGGATCGCGATCAAACTTGAACTGGAGTTTCCGGATGCCCGTTTGCATGGAGTGGATGAGGAATCGATACTCGGCGATGATGAGGTCTGGTCGCGCCAGGCTTGAGTGACGGTTCGAAAGGGCCATAACTTTTGATCCTACCATTGGATCGTGATCAAACTTTTAATGGAGTTTCCGGATGCCCGTTTGCATGGAGTGGATGAGGAATCGATACTCGGCGATGATGAGGGTGCGGTCGCGCCAGGCTTGAGTGACGGTTCGAAAGGGCCATAACTTTTGATCCTACCGTTGGATCGCGATCAAACTTTTAGTGGAGTTTCCGGATGCCCGTTTGCATGAAGTGGATGAGTTATGGATACTCGATGATGATAAGGTCTTGTCGCGCCGAGGCTTGAGTGACGGTTCGAAAGGGCCATAACTTTTGATCCTACCATTGGATCGCGATCAAACTTTTAGTGGAGTTTCCGGATGCCCGTTTGCATGAAGTGCATGAGGTATGGATACTCGATGATGATAAGGTCTAGTCGCACGAGCTTGAGTGACGATTCGAAAAGGGCACAACTTTTAATCCAACCGTTGGATCGCGATCAAACTTGAACTGGAATTTCCGGATGTCCGTTTGCATGGAGTGGATGAGGAATCGATACTTGGCGATGATGAGGTCTGGTCGCGCCAGGCTTGAGTGACGGTTCGAAAGGGCCATAACTTTTGATCCTATCGTTGGATCGCGATCAAACTTTTAGTGGAGTTTCCGGATGCCCGTTTGCATGAAGTGGATGAGTTATGGATACTCGATGATGATAAGGTCTAGTCGCGCAACGCTTGAGTGACGGTTCGAAAGGGCCATAACTTTTGATCCTCTTGTTGGATCGCGATCAAACTTTTAGTGGAGTTCCCGGATGCCCGTTTGCATGAAGTGGATGAGTTATGGATACTCGATGATGATAAGGTCTTGTCGCGCCGGGCTTGAGTGACGGTTCGAAAGGGCCATAACTTTTGATCCTACCATTGGATCGCGATCAAACTTTTAATGGAGTTTCCGGATGCCCGTTTGCATGAAGTGCATGAGGTATGGATACTCGATGATGATAAGGTCTCGTCGCACCAGGCTTAAGTGAGGATTCGAAAAGGGCACAACTTTTAATCCAACGGTTGGATCGCGATCAAACTTGAACTGGAGTTTCCGGATGCCCGTTTGCATGGAGTGGATGAGGAATCGATACTCGGCGATGATGAGGTGCGGTCGCGCCAGGCTTGAGTGACGGTTCGAAAGGGCCATAACTTTTGATCCTATCGTTGGATCGATATCAAACTTTTAGTGGAGTTTCCGGATGCCCGTTTGCATGAAGTGGATGAGTTATGGATACTCGATGATGATAAGGTCTTGTCGCGCCGGGCTTGAGTGACGGTTCGAAAGGGCCATAACTTTTGATCCGACCGTTGGATCGCGATCAAACTTTTAGTGGAGTTTCCGGATGCCCGTTTGCATGGAGTGGATGAGGAATCGATAATCGGCGATGATGAGGTCTGGTCGCGCCGGGCTTGAGTGACGGTTCGAAAGGGCCATAACTTTTGATCCTACAGTTGGATCGCGATCAAACTTTTAGTGGAGTTTCCGGATGCCCGTTTGCATGAAGTGGATGAGTTATGGATACTCGATGATGATAAGGTCTAGTCGCGCAACGCTTGAGTGACGGTTCGAAAGGGCCATAACTTTTGATCCTACTGTTGGATCGCGATCAAACTTTTAGTGGAGTTTCCGGATGCCCGTTTGCATGAAGTGGATGAGTTATGGATACTCGATGATGATAAGGTCTTGTCGCGCCAGGCTTGAGTGACGGTTCGAAAGGGCCATAACTTTTGATCCTACCATTGGATCGCGATCAAACTTTTAATGGAGTTTCCGGATGCCCGTTTGCATGAAGTGCATGAGGTATGGATACTCGATGATGATAAGGCTCGTCGCACCGGGCTTAAGTGATGATTCGAAAAGGGCACAACTTTTAATCCAACCGTTGGATCGCGATCAAACTTTTACTGGAGTTCCGGATGCCCGTTTGCATGGAGTGGATGAGGAATCGATACTCGGCGATGATGAGGTGCTGGTCGCGCAGGGCTTGAGTGACGGTTCGAAAGGGCCATAACTTTTGATCCTACCATTGGATCGCGATCAAACTTTTAATCGAGTTTCCGGATGCCCGTTTGCATGGAGTGGATGAGGAATCGATACTCGGCGATGAGGAGGTCCTGTCGCGCCGGGCTTGAGTGACGGTTCGAAAGGGCCATAACTTTTGATCCTACCGTTGGATCGCGATCAAACTTTTAGTGGAGTTTCCGGATGCCCGTTTGCATGAAGTGGATGAGTTATGGATACTCGATGATGATAAGGTCTTGTCGCGCCAGGCTTGAGTGACGGTTCGAAAGGGCCATAACTTTTGATCCTACCATTGGATCGCGATCAAACTTTTAGTGGAGTTTCCGGATGCCCGTTTGCATGAAGTGCATGAGGTATGGATACTCGATGATGATAAGGTCTAGTCGCGCCAGGCTTGAGTGACGATTCGAAAAGGGCACAACTTTTAATCCAACCGTTGGATCGCGATCAAACTTTAACCTGGAATTTCCGGATGTCCGTTTGCATGGAGTGGATGAGGAATCGATACTCGGCGATGATGAGGTCCGGGTCGCGCCGAGCTTGAGTGACGGTTCGAAAGGGCCATAACTTTTGATCCTATCGTTGGATCGCGATCAAACTTTTAGTGGAGTTTCCGGATGCCCGTTTGCATGAAGCGGATGAGTTATGGATACTCGATGATGATAAGGTCTAGTCGCGCAACGCTTGAGTGACGGTTCGAAAGGGCCATAACTTTTGATCCTACTGTTGGATCGCGATCAAACTTTTAGTGGAGTTTCCGGATGCCCGTTTGCATGAAGTGGATGAGTTATGGATACTCGATGATGATAAGGTCTTGTCGCGCCGAGGCTTGAGTGACGGTTCGAAAGGGCCATAACTTTTGATCCTACCATTGGATCGCGATCAAACTTTTAATGGAGTTTCCGGATGCCCGTTTGCATGAAGTGCATGAGGTATGGATACTCGATGATGATAAGGTCTCGTCGCACCGGGCTTAAGTGAGGATTCGAAAGGGGCACAACTTTTAATCCAACCGTTGGATCGCGATCAAACTTTAACTGGAGTTTCCGGATGCCCGTTTGCATGGAGTGGATGAGGAATCGATACTCGGCGATGATGAGGTGCGGTCGCGCCAGGCTTGAGTGACGGTTCGAAAGGGCCATAACTTTTGATCCTATCGTTGGATCGATATCAAACTTTTAGTGGAGTTTCCGGATGCCCGTTTGCATGAAGTGGATGAGTTATGGATACTCGATGATGATAAGGTCTTGTCGCGCCGGGCTTGGTGACGGTTCGAAAGGGCCATAACTTTTGATCCTATCGTTGGATCGCGATCAAACTTTTAGTGGAGTTTCCGGATGCCCGTTTGCATGGAGTGGATGAGGAATCGATAATCGGCGATGATGAGGTGCGGTCGCGCCAGGCTTGAGCGACGGTTCGAAAGGGCCATAACTTTTGATCCTACAGTTGGATCGCGATCAAACTTTTAGTGGAGTTTCCGGATGCCCGTTTGCATGAAGTGGATGAGTTATGGATACTCGATCATGATAAGGTCTAGTCGCGCAACGCTTGGTGACGGTTCGAAAGGGCCATAACTTTTGATCCTACCGTTGGATCGCGATCAAACTTTTAGTGGAGTTTCCGGATGCCCGTTTGCATGAAGTGGATGAGGTATGGATACTCGATGATGATAAGGTCTAGTCGCGCGCGGGCTTGAGTGACGAGTCGAAAGGGGCACAACTTTTAATCCAACCGTTGGATCGCGATCAAACTTGAACTCGGAGTTTCCGGATGTCCGTTTGCATGGAGTGGATGAGGAATCGATACTCGGCGATGATGAGGTCTCGGTCGCGCCGGGCTTGAGTGACGGTTCGAAAGGGCCATAACTTTTGATCCTACCATTGGATCGTGATCAAACTTTTAATGGAGTTTCCGGATGCCCGTTTGCATGGAGTGGATGAGGAATCGATACTCAGCGATGATGAGGTCCGGTCGCGCCAGGCTTGAGTGACGGTTCGAAAGTGCCATAACTTTTGATCCTACCATTGGATCGCGATCAAACTTTTAATCGAGTTTCCGGATGCCCGTTTGCATGGAGTGGATGAGGAATCGATACTCGGCGATGATGAGGTGCGGTCGCGCCGGGCTTGAGTGACGGTTCGAAAGGGCCATAACTTTTGATCCTACCGTTGGATCGCGATCAAACTTTTAGTGGAGTTTCCGGATGCCCGTTTGCATGAAGTGGATGAGTTATGGATACTCGATGATGATAAGGTCTTGTCGCGCCGGGCTTGAGTGACGGTTCGAAAGGGCCATAACTTTTGATCCTACCATTGGATCGCGATCAAACTTTTAGTGGAGTTTCGGATGCCCGTTTGCATGAAGTGCATGAGGTATGGATACTCGATGATGATAAGGTCTAGTCGCGCCAGGCTTGAGTGACGATTCGAAAAGGGCACAACTTTTAATCCAACCGTTGGATCGCGATCAAACTTGTAGCTGAGTTTCCGGATGTCCGTTTGCATGGAGTGGATGAGGAATCGATACTCGGCGATGATGAGGTGCGGTCGCGCCGGGCTTGAGTGACGGTTCGAAAGGGCCATAACTTTTGATCCTATCGTTGGATCGCGATCAAACTTTTAGTGGAGTTTCCGGATGCCCGTTTGCATGAAGTGGATGAGTTATGGATACTCGATGATGATAAGGTCTAGTCGCGCCACGCTTGAGTGACGGTTCGAAAGGGCCATAACTTTTGATCCTATTGTTGGATCGCGATCAAAATTTTAGTGGAGTTCCGGATGCCCGTTTGCATGAAGTGGATGAGTTATGGATACTCGATGATGATAAGGTCTTGTCGCGCCGGGCTTGAGTGACGGTTCGGAAGGGCCATAACTTTTGATCCTACCATTGGATCGCGATCAAACTTTTAATGGAGTTTCCGGATGCCCGTTTGTATGAAGTGCATGAGGTATGGATACTCGATGATGATAAGGTCTCGTCGCACCAGGCTTAAGTGATGATTCGAAAAGGGCACAACTTTTAATCCAACCGTTGGATCGCGATCAAACTTGAACTGGAGTTTTCCGGATGCCCGTTTGCATGGAGTGGATGAGGAATCGATACTCGGCGATGATGAGGTCGGTCGCGCCGGGCTTGAGTGACGGTTCGAAAGGGCCATAACTTTTGATCCTATCGTTGGATCGCGATCAAACTTTTAGTGGAGTTTCCGGATGCCCGTTTGCATGAAGTGGATGAGTTATGGATACTCGATGATGATAAGGTCTTGTCGCGTCGGAGCTTGAGTGACGGTTCGAAAGGGCCATAACTTTTGATCCTATCGTTGGATCGCGATCAAACTTTTAGTGGAGTTTCCGGATGCCCGTTTGCATGAAGTGGATGAGTTATGGATACTCGATGATGATAAGGTCTTGTCGCGCCAGGCTTGAGTGACGGTTCGAAAGGGCCATAACTTTTGATCCTACGGTTGGATCGCGATCAAACTTTTAGTGGAGTTTCCGGATGCCCGTTTGCATGAAGTGGATGAGTTATGGATACTCGATGATGATAAGGTCTAGTCCTGCCAGGCTTGAGTGACGGTTCGAAAGGGCCATAACTTTAGATCCGACCATTGGATCGCGATCCAACTTTTACTGGATTTTTCGGATGCCCCTTTCTATGGTGTGGATGAGGAATCGATACTCGGCGATGATGAGGTCTGGTCGAGCCAGGCTTGAGAGACAATTCGAAAAGGGCACAACTTTTAATCCAACCGTTGGATCGCGATCAAACTTGTACTGGAGTTTCCGGTTGCCCATTTGTATGGAGTGCATGAGGAATCGATACTCGGCGATGATGAGGTCTGGTCGCGCCAGGCTTGAGTGACGGTTCGAAAGGGCCATAACTTTTGATCCTATCGTTGGATCGCGATCAAACTTTTAGTGGAGTTTCCGGATGCCCGTTTGCATGAAGTGGATGAGTTATGGATACTCGATGATGATAAGGTCTTGTCGCGCAGTGCTTGAGTGACGGTTCGAAAGGGCCATAACTTTTGATCCTATCGTTGGATCGCGATCAAACTTTTAGTGGAGTTTCCCGGATGCCCGTTTGCATGAAGTGGATGAGTTATGGATACTCGATGATGATAAGGTCTTGTCGCGCCGGGCTTGAGTGACGGTTCGAAAGGGCCATAACTTTTGATCCTACGGTTGGATCGCGATCAAACTTTTAGTGGAGTTTCGGATGCCCGTTTGCATGAAGTGGATGAGTTATGGATACTCGATGATGATAAGGTCTAGTCGCGCCGGGCTTGAGTGACGGTTCGAAAGGGCCATAACTTTAGATCCGACCATTGGATCGCGATCCAACTTTTACTGGATTTTTCGGATGCCCCCTTCCATGGAGTGGATGAGGAATCGATACTCGGCGATGATGAGGTCCGGTCGAGCGACGGGCTTGAGAGACGATTCGAAAAGGGCACAACTTTTAATCCAACCGTTGGATCGCGATCAAACTTGTACTGGAGTTTCCGGTTGCCCATTTGTATGGAGTGCATGAGGAATCTATACTCGATGATGATGAGGTCTGGTCGCGCCAGGATTGAGTGACGGTTCGAAAGGGCCATAACTTTTGATCCGACCGTTGGATCGCGATCAAACTTTTAATGGAGTTTCCGGATGCCCGTTTGCATGGAGCGGATGAGGAATCGATAATCGGCGATGATGAGGTCCGGTCGCGCCAGCTTGAAGTGACGGTTCGAAAGGGCCATAACTTTTGATCCTACCGTTGGATCGCGATCAAACTTTTAGTGGAGTTTCCGGATGCCCGTTTGCATGAAGTGGATGAGTTATGGATACTCGATGATGATAAGGTCTAGTCGCGCAACGCTTGAGTGACGGTTCGAAAGGGCCATAACTTTTGATCCTACCGTTGGATCGCGATCAAACTTTTAGTGGAGTTTCCGGATGCCCGTTTGCATGAAGTGGATGAGTTATGGATACTCGATGATGATAAGGTCTTGTCGCGCAGTTTGAGTGACGGTCTCGAAAGGGCCATAACTTTTGATCCTACCATTGGATCGCGATCAAACTTTTAATGGAGTTTCCGGATGCCCGTTTGCATGAAGTGCATGAGGTATGGATACTCGATGATGATAAGGTCTCGTCGCACCAGGCTTAAGTGATGATTCGAAAAGGGCACAACTTTTAATCCAACCGTTGGATCGCGATCAAACTTGAACTGGAGTTTCCGGATGCCCGTTTGCATGGAGTGGATGAGGAATCGATACTCGGCGATGATGAGGTCTGGTCGCGCCAGGCTTGAGTGACGGTTCGAAAGGGCCATAACTTTTGATCCTACCATTGGATCGCGATCAAACTTTTAATCGAGTTTCCGGATGCCCGTTTGCATGGAGTGGATGAGGAATCGATACTCGGCGATGATGAGGTCTGGTCGCGCTAGGCTTGAGTGACGGTTCGAAAGGGCCATAACTTTTGATCCTATCGTTGGATCGATATCAAACTTTTAGTGGAGTTTCCGGATGCCCGTTTGCATGAAGTGGATGAGTTATGGATACTCGATGATGATAAGGTCTTGTCGCGCCAGGCTTGAGTGACGGTTCGAAAGGGCAATAACTTTTGATCCTATCGTTGGATCGCGATCAAACTTTTTAGTGGAGTTTCCGGATGCCCGTTTGCATGGAGTGGATGAGGAATCGATAATCGGCGATGATGAGGTCTGGTCGCGCAGGAGCTTGAGTTTGCCGTGAGTGGTGACGGTGAAAGGGCCATAACTTTTGATCCTTTTGATCCAACAGTGGATCGCGATCAAACTTTTAGTGGAGTTTCCGGATGCCCGTTTGCATGAAGTGGATGAGTTATGGATACTCGATCATGATAAGGTCTAGTCGCGCTCAGCTTGAGTGACGGTTCGAAAGGGCCATAACTTTTGATCCTACTGTTGGATCGCGATCAAAATTTTAGTGGAGTTTCCGGATGCCCGTTTGCATGAAGTGGATGAGTTATGGATACTCGATGATGATAAGGTCTTGTCGCGCTGAGGCTTGAGTGACGGTTCGAAAGGGCCATAACTTTTGATCCTACCATTGGATCGCGATCAAACTTTTAATGGAGTTTCCGGATGCCCGTTTGCATGAAGTGCATGAGGTATGGATACTCGATGATGATAAGGTCTCGTCGCACCAAGCTTAAGTGATGATTCGAAAAGGGGCACAACTTTTAATCCAACCGTTGGATCGCGATCAAACTTGGACTGGAGTTTCCGGATGCCCGTTTGCATGGAGTGGATGAGGAATCGATACTCGGCGATGATGAGGTCTGGTCGCGCCAGCTTGAGTGACGGTTCGAAAGGGCCATAACTTTTGATCCTACCATTGGATCGCGATCAAACTTTTAATCGAGTTTCCGGATGCCCGTTTGCATGGAGTGGATGAGGAATCGATACTCGGCGATGATGAGGTCCGGTCGCGCCAGGCTTGGTGACGGTTCGAAAGGGCCATAACTTTTGATCCTATCGTTGGATCGCGATCAAACTTTTAGTGGAGTTTCCGGATGCCCGGTTTGCATGAAGTGGATGAGTTATGGATACTCGATGATGATAAGGTCTTGTCGCGCCAGGCTTGAGTGACGGTTCGAAAGGGCCATAACTTTTGATCCTACCATTGGATCGCGATCAAACTTTTAGTGGAGTTTCCGGATGCCCGTTTGCATGAAGTGCATGAGGTATGGATACTCGATGATGATAAGGTCTAGTCGCGCAGGCTTGAGTGACGATTCGAAAAGGGCACAACTTTTAATCCAACCGTTGGATCGCGATCAAACTTTGACCCGGAGTTTCCGGATGTCCGTTTGCATGGAGTGGATGAGGAATCGATACTCGGCGATGATGAGGTCGCGGTCGCGCCAGGCTTGAGTGACGGTTCGAAAGGGCCATAACTTTTGATCCTACCATTGGATCGTGATCAAACTTTTAATGGAGTTTCCGGATGCCCGTTTGCATGGAGTGGATGAGGAATCGATACTCGACGATGATGAGGTCTGGTCGCGGCCTTGGAGTGACGGTTCGAAAGTGCCATAACTTTTGATCCTACCATTGGATCGCAATCAAACTTTTAATGGAGTTTCCGGATGCCCGTTTGCATGAAGTGCATGAGGTATGGATACTCGATGATGATAAGGTCTCGTCGCACCAGGCTTGGAGTGACGATTCGAAAAGGGCACAACTTTTAATCCAACCGTTGGATCGCGATCAAACTTGTCTTGGAGTTTCCGGTTGCCCATTTGTATGGAGTGCATGAGGAATCTATACTCGATGATGATGAGGTCTCGGTCGCGCCGAGTGAGATTGGAGTGACGGTTCGAAACGGCCATAACTTTTGATCCGACCGTTGGATCGCGATCAAACTTTTAGTGGAGTTTCCGGATGCCCGTTTGCATGGAGTGGATGAGGAATCGATACTCAGCGATGATGAGGTCTGGTCGCGCTAGGCTTGAGTGACGGTTTGAAAGGGCCATAACTTTTGATCCTACCATTGGATCGCGATCAAACTTTTAATGGAGTTTCCGGATGCCCGTTTGCATGAAGTGCATGAGGTATGGATACTCGATGATGATAAGGTCTCGTCGCACCAGGCTTGAGTGACGATTCGAAAAGGGCACAACTTTTAATCCAACCGTTGGATCGCGATCAAACTTTGTACTGGATTTCCGGTTGCCCATTTGTATGGAGGGATGAGGAATCTATACTCGATGATGATGAGGTCCTCGGTCGCGCCAGGTTTGGTGACGGTTCGAATGGGCCATAACTTTGGATCCGACCGTTGGATCGCGATCCAACTTTTACTCGAGTTTTCGGATGCCCCTTTGTATGGTGTGGATGAGGAATTGATACTCGGCGATGATGAGGTCGGTCGCGCCAAGATTGAGTGACGGTTCGAAAGGGCCATAACTTTTGATCCGACCGTTGGATCGCGATCAAACTTTTACTGGAGTTTCCGGATGCCCCTTTGCATGGTGTGGTTGAGGAATCGATACTTAGCGACGATGAGGTCTGGTCGTGCTAGGCTTGAGTGACGGTTCGAAAGGGCCATAACTTTTGATCCGACCGTTGGATCGCGATCAAACTTTTAGTGGAGTTTCCGGATGCCCGTTTGCATGAAGTGCATGAGGTATGGATACTCGATGATGATAAGGTCTAGTCACGCAGGCTTGAGTGACGATACGAAAAGGGCACAACTTTTAATCCAACCGTTGGATCGCGATCAAACTTGTACTGGAGTTTCCGGTTGCCTATTTGTATGGAGTGGATGAGTTATGGAAACTCGATGATGATAAGGTCTTGTCGCGCCAGGCTTGAGTGACGATTCAAACTTTTGCACTAAAAGTTATGCCCGTTTGCATGGAGTGGATGAGGAATCGATACTCGGCGATGATGAGGTCTGGTCGCGCCAGGCTTGAGTGACGGTTCGAAAGGGCCATAACTTTTGATCCTATCGTTGGATCGCGATCAAACTTTTAGTGGAGTTTCCGGATGCCCGTTTGCATGAAGTGGATGAGTTATGGATACTCGATGATGATAAGGTCTTGTCGCGCCAGGCTTGAGTGACGGTTCGAAAGGGCCATAACTTTTGATCCTACCGTTGGATCGCGATCAAACTTTTAGTGGAGTTTCCGGATGCCCGTTTGCATGAAGTGGATGAGTTATGGATACTCGATGATGATAAGGTCTAGTCGCTTCAGGCTTGAGTGACGGTTCGAAAGGGCCATAACTTTAGATCCGACCGCCGTTGGATCGCGATCCAACTTTTACTTGGATTTTTCGGATGCCCCTTTCTATGGTGTGGATGAGGAATCGATACTCGACGATGATGAGGTCCCGGTCGCGCCAAGATTGAGTGACGGTTGAAAGGGCCATAACTTTTGATCCGACCGTTGGATCGCGATGAAACTTTTACTGGAGTTTCCGAATGCCCCTTTGCATGGAGTGGATGAGGAATTGATACTCGGCGATGATGAGGTCTGGTCGAGCCAGGCTTGAGAGACGATTCGAAAAGGGCACAACTTTTAATCCAACCGTTGGATCGCGATCAAACTTGTACTGGAGTTTCCGGTTGCCAATTTGTATGGAGTGCATGAGGAATCTATACTCGATGATGATGAGGTCCGGTCGCGCCGGGTCTGATTGACGGTTCGAATGGCCGTAACTTTTGATCCGACCGTTGGATCGTGATCAAACTTTTAATGGAGTTTCCGGATGCCCGTTTGCATGAAGTGCATGAGGTATGGATACTCAATGATGATAAGGTCTAGTCGCGCCAGGCTTGAATGACGAGTCGAAAAGGGCACAACTTTTAATCCAACCGTTGGATCGCGATCAAACTTTTACTGGAGTTTCGGATGCCCGTTTGCATGGAGTGGATGAGGAATCGATACTGCGATGATGAGGTCGCGGTCGCGCCAAAGCTTGAGTGACGGTTCGAAAGGGGCCATAACTTTTGATCCTACCATTGGATCGCGATCAAACTTTTAATGGAGTTTCCGGATGCCCGTTTGCATGAAGTGCATGAGGTATGGATACTCGATGATGATAAGGTCTGGTCGCACCAGGCTTGAGTGACTGTCGAAAAGGGCACAACTTTTAATCCAACCGTTGGATCGCGATCAAACTTGTACCGGAGTTTCCGGTTGCCCATTTGTATGGAGTGCATGAGGAATCTACACTCGATGATGATGAGGTCTGGTCGCGCCAGGATTGAGTGACGGTTCGAAAGGGCCATAACTTTTGATCCGACCGTTGGATCGCGATCAAACTTTTAATCGAGTTTCCGGATGCCCGTTTGCATGGAGTGGATGAGGAATCGATACTCGGCGATGAGGTCTCGGGTCGCGCCGTGCTTGAGTGGACGGTTCGAAAGGGCCATAACTTTTGATCCTACCGTTGGATCGCGATCAAACTTTTAGTGGAGTTTCGGATGCCCGTTTGCATGAAGTGGATGAGTTATGGATACTCGATGATGATGAGGTCTGGTCGCGCCAGGCTTGATTGACGGTTCGAATGGGCCGTAACTTTTGATCCGACCGTTGGATCGCGATCAAACTTTTACTGGAGTTTCCGAATGCCCGCATTTTGCATGGAGTGGATGAGGAATCGTTAATCGACGATGATAAGGTCCAGTCGCGCTAGGCTTGAGTGACGGTTCGAAAGGGCCATAACTTTTGATCCTACCGTTGGATCGCGATCAAACTTTTAGTGGAGTTTCCGGATGCCCGTTTGCATGAAGTGGATGAGTTATGGATACTCGATGATGATAAGGTCTTGTCGCGCCGGGCTTGAGTGGCAAATACAAAAGTGGTTGATGGAGTGGATGAGGATCGATAGGATGATGAGTGGAGGACGGTTCGAAGGGCCATAACTTTTGATCCTACCGTTGGATCGCGATCAAACTTTTAGTGGAGTTTCCGGATGCTCCGTTTGCATGAAGTGGATGAGTTATGGATACTCGATGATGATAAGGTCTTGTCGCGCCAGGCTTGAGTGACGGTTCGATAGGGCCATAACTTTTGATCCGACCGTTGGATCGCGATCAAACTTTTACTGGAGTTTCCGGATGCGGTTGCATGGAAGTGCATGAGGTATGGATACTCTATGATGATAAGGTCTAGTCGCATGTGCTTGAGTGACGATTCGAAAGGGCACAACTTTTAATCCAACTTGTTGGATCGCGATCAAACTTGAATGCGAGTTTCCGGGATGCCTCGTTGCATGGAGTGGATGAGGAATCGATACTCGGTGATGATGAGGTCCTGTCGCGCCGTGCTTGAGTGACGGGTTGGAAAAGGGCCATAACTTTTGATCCTACCATTGGATCGCAATCAAACTTTTAATGGAGTTCCCGGATGCCCCTTGCATGAAGTGCATGAGGAATGGATACTCGATGATGATAAGGTCTCGTTGCACCAGGCTTGAGTGATGATTCGAAAAGGGGCACAACTTTTAATCCAACCGTTGGATCGCGATCAAACTTTTACTGGAGTTTTCGGTTGCCCATTTGCATGAGTGGATGAGGAATCTATCTTCGATGATGATAGGTCTCAGTCGCGCCGGAACCTTGAGTGACGGTTCGAAATGGCCATAACTTTTGATCCGACCGTTGGATCGCGATCAAACTTTTAGTGGAGTTTCCGGATGCCCGTTTGCATGGAGTGGATGAGGAATCGATTCTAGATGATGAGGTCTGGTCGCGCCAGGCTTGAATGACGGTTCGAAAGGGCCATAACTTTTGATCCTACCGCTGGATCGCGATCAAACTTTTAGTGGAGTTTCCGGATGCCCGTTTGCATGAAGTGGATGAGTTATGGATACTCGAGGATGATAAGGTCTAGTCGCGCAACGCTTGAGTGACGGTTCGAAAGGGGCCATAACTTTTGATCCTACCGTTGGATCGCGATCAAACTTTTAGTGGAGTTTCCGGATGCCCTTTGCATGAAGTGGATGAGTAATGGATACTCGATGATGATAAGGTCTTGTCGCGCCAGGCTTGGAGTGACGGTTCGAAAGGGCCATAACTTTTGATCCTACCATTGGATCGCGATCAAACGAGTTTTCGGATGCCCCTTTGATGGGAGGACCGGGATGAGAGGTGTGCAGCGAGTGACATAGAAAGGCACTATGGAGGATGCCCGTTTGCATGGAGTGCATGAGGAATCTATACTGATGATGAGGTCGGTCCGAGCTTGAGTGACGATTCGAAAAGAGCACAACTTTTGATCCAACCGTTGGATCGCGATCAAACTTTAACTCGGAGTTTCTCGGATGCCCGTTTGCATGGAGTGGATGAGGAATCGATACTCGGCGATGATGAGGTCTGGTCGCGCCAGCTTGAGTGACGGTTCGAAAGGGCCATAACTTTTGATCCTACCGTTGGATCGCGATCAAACTTTTAGTGGAGTTTCGGATGCCGCGTTTGCATGAAGTGGATGAGGTATCGATACTCGATGATGATGAGGTCTGGTCGCGCAGGCTTGATTGACGGTTCGAAGGGCCATAACTTTTGATCCTACCGTTGGATCGCGATCAAACTTTTAGTGGAGTTTCCGGATGCCCGCTTTGCATGGAGTGGATGAGGAATCGATAATCGGCGATGATGAGGTCCGGCGGCGCCGAAGCTTGAGTGACGGTTCGAAAGGGCCATAACTTTTGATCCTACCGTTGGATCGCGATCAAACTTTTAGTGGAGTTTCCGGATGCCCGTTTGCATGAAGTGGATGAGTTATGGATACTCGATGATGATAAGGTCTAGTCGCGCCAGGCTTGAGTGACGGTTCCAAAGGGCCATAACTTTTGATCCTACCGTTGGATCGTGATCAAACTTTTACTGGAGTTTCCGAATGCCCCTTTGCATGGAGAGGATGAGGAATCTATACTCGGTGATGATGAGGTGCGGTCGCGCCAAGCTTGGAGTGACGGTTCGAAAGGGCCATAACTTTTTGATCCGACCGTTGGATCGCGATCAAACTTTTAATCGGAGTTTCGGATGCCCTTTTGTATGGAGTGGATGAGGGAATCGATACTCGGCGATGATGAGGTCTGGTCGCGGCAGGCTTGAGTGACGGTTCGAAAGGGCCATAACTTTTGATCCGACCGTTGGATCGCGATCAAACTTTTAGTGGAGTTTCCTGGATGCCCGTTTGCATGAAGTGGATGAGGAATGGATACTCTCGATGATGATGAGGTCTGGTCGCCAGGCTTGAGTGGACGGTTCGAATGGGCCATAATTTTTGATCCGATCGTTGGATCGCGATCAAACTTTTCCGGAGTTTCCGAATGCCCGTTTGCATGGAGTGGATGAGGAATTGTTACTTGGCGATGATGAGGTCTCGGTCGCGCCGAGGCTTGAGGACGGTTCGAAAGGGCCATAACTTTTGATCCTACCGTTGGATCGCGATCAAACTTTTAGTGGAGTTTCCGGATGCCCGTCATTGCATGAAGTGGATGAGGAATCTATACTGGAGATGATGAGGTCTGGTCGCCTGAGCTTGAGTGACGATTCGAAAAGGGCCATAACTTTTGATCCGACCGTTGGATCGCGATCAAACTTTTACTGGAGTTTCCGGATGCCCCCTTGCATGGAGTGGATGAGGAATCGATACTCAGCGATGATGAGGTCTAGTCGCGCCAGGCTTGAGTGACATTTGGAAAGGGCCAAAGCTTTTGATCCAACCGTTGGATCGCGAACAAACTTTTACTGAAGTTTCTGGATGCCCCTTTGGATGGAATGGACGAGGAATCTATACTCGATGATGACGAGGTCTGGTCGCGCCAGGCTTGAGTGACGGTTAGAAAGGGCCCTAACTTTTGATCCGACCGTTGGATCGCGTTCAAACTTGTACTGGAGTTTCCGGATGCCCGTTTGCATGGAATGCATGAGGAATCGATACTCGATGATGATGAGGTCTGGTCGCGCCAGGCTTGAGTGACGGTTCGAATGAGCCATAACTTTTGATCCGACCGTTGGATCGGGATCAAACTTTTTCTGGAGTTTCCGGATGCCCTTTTGCATGGAGTGGATGGCGAATCGATACTCGATGATGATGAGCTCCCGGTCGCGCCTGAGCTTGAGTGACGGTTCGAAAGGGCCATAACTTTTGATCCTACCGTTGGATCGCGATCAAACTTTTAGTGGAGTTTCCGGATGCCCGTTTGCATGAAGTGGATGAGTTATGGATACTCGATGATGATAAGGTCTAGTCGCGCAGCTTGGAGTGACGGTTCGAAAGGGCCATAACTTTTGATCCTACCGTTGGATCGTGATCAAACTTTTACTGGAGTTTCCGAATGCCCCTTTGCATGGAGAGGATGAGGAATCTATACTCGGCGAAGATGAGGTGTGGTCGCGCCAGGCTTGAGTGATGGTTTGAAAGGGCCATAACTTTGGATCCAACCGTTGGATCGCGATCCAACTTTTACTGGTTTTCGGATGCCCTTTGTATGGTGTGGATGAGGAATCGATACTCGGCGATGATGAGGTCTCGGCCGCGCCAAGCTTGAGTGACGGTTAGAAAGGGCCATAACTTTTGATCCTACCATTGGATCGCAATCAAACTTTTAATGGAGTTCCCGGATGCCCGTTTGCATGAAGTGGATGAGGTATGGATACTCGATGATGATAAGGTCTAGTCCCGGGCTTGAGTGATGATTCGAAAAGGGCACAACTTTTAATCCAACCGTTGGATCGCGATCAAACTTGTACCGGATTTTTCGGTTGCCCCATTTGTATGGGTGTGGATGAGGAATCTATACTCGATGATGATGAGGTCCAGTCGCCCAAAATTGAGTGACGGTTCGAAAGGGCCATAACTTTTGATCCTACCATTGGATCGCAATCAAACTTTTAATGGAGTTTCCGGGATGCCGGTTTGCATGAAGTGGATGAGTTATGGATACTCGATGATGATAAGGTCTTGTCGCGCCGGGCTTGGTGACGTTTCGATAGGGCCATAACTTTTGATCCGACCGTTGGATCGCGATCAAACTTTTAGTGGAGTTTCGGATGCCCTTTTGCATGCAGTGGATGAGGTATGGATACTCGATGATGATAAGGTCTAGTCGCGCCAGGCTTGAGTGACGATTCGAAAGGGCCACAACTTTTGATCCAACCGTCGGATCGCGATCAAACTTGAACTGGAGTTTCCGGATGCCCGTTTGCATGGAGTGGATGGGAATCGATACTCGCGATGATGGGATCCGGTCGCGCCCAAGCTTGAGTGACGGTTCGAAAGGGCCATAACTTTTGATCCTACCGTTGGATCGCGATCAAACTTTTAGTGGAGTTTCCGGATGCCCGTTTGCATGAAGTGGATGAGTTATGGATACTCGGTGATGATAAGGTCTGGTTGCGCCAGGCTTGAGTGACGGTTGAAAGGGCCATAACTTTTGATCCTACCGTTGGATCGCGATCAAACTTTTAATGGAGTTTCCGGATGCCCTTTGCATGGAATGGATGAGGAATCGATACTCGATGATGATAAGGTCTGCTCGTGCCAGGCTTGAGTGACGGTTCGAAAGGGCCACAACTTTTGATCCGACCGTTGGATCGCGATCAAAATTTTACTGGAGTTTCCGGATGCCTGTTTGCATGGAGTGGATGAGGAATCGATACTCGGCGATGATGAGGTGCCGGCCCGCCAGGCTTGAGTGACGGTTCGAAAGGGCCATAACTTTTGATCAGCCGGCTGGATCGCGATCAAACTTTTAGTGGAGTTTCCGGATGCTCGTTTGCATGAAGTGGATGAGTTATGGATACCGATGATGATGAGGTCGGTCGCGCCAGGGCTTGATTGACGGTTCGAAAGGGCCGTAACTTTTGATCCGGACCGTTGGATCGCGATCAAACTTTTCTTAGTTTCAGTAATCCGCATGGGCCCGCTTGCATGGAGTGGATGAGGAATCGATAATCGACGATGATGAGGTCTGGTCGCACCAAGCTTGAGTGACGGTTCCAAAGGGCCATAACTTTTGATCCTACCGTTGGATCGCGATCAAACTTTTAGTGGAGTTTTCGGATGCCGTTTGCATGAAGTGGATGAGTTATGGATACTCGATGATGATAAGGTCTTGTCGCGCCGTGTTTGAGTGACGGTTCGAAAGGGCCATAACTTTTGATCCTACCGTTGGATCGCGATCAAACTTTTAGTGGAGTTTCCGGATGCCCGTTTGCATGAAGTGGATGAGGTATGGATACTCGATGATGATAAGGTCTTGTCGCGCCAAAGCTTGAGTGACGGTTCGATAAGGGCCATAACTTTTGATCCAACCGTTGGATCGCGATCAAACTTTTAGTGGAGTTTCGGTGGATGCCCGCTTGCATGAAGTGCATGAGGTATGG
>JAGMVL010000673.1:0-24863 GCA_019202695.1 Populus x sibirica
GCGTAAGATGCCGGCGCGCAGAACTAGGTTTCTCGATGATTTTTGGGTCCTGTGACCTAGTTTTCTTCAACGCCAGCAGCGTAGTCTATTTACATTGAAGATTTCAAATGGCCAACCGTAGAAATGGGTTTCGAGGATGATTTTGGGGACACCAGACCTGAGCCGGGCCAAGGGTTTGTATGTCTAGAGTAGTCTATCTCTGCGTAGAAGATGAGGGCAAAAATGGCGCCGTAGAACTGGGCTTCTTGGATGATTTTTGGGTCCCAGACCTAGTTTCCTTCAACGGCTTGTAATGTCGTACTAGTCTATGTCTCGTAGAAGATGGGCGCATCACCGTAGAACTCGGGCTTCTTGGATGATTTTTGGATCCCAGGATCTAGTTTTCAGCCAACAGCTGCAGAGCACCCGCAGGCCCATGTAGAGTGAAGATTTCACTGCCGCCGTAGACAAGGATGACTTTTGGGACACCAGGGACTCAGCTTGGCCAAAGTTTGTCCCGGCAGAGTAGTCTATGTGCGTAAAGATGGGGTAAGGATCTATCACCGTCACCGTAGAACTCGGGCTTCAAGGATTGATTTTTGGGTCCTGTGGACCTAGTTTTCGTCAACGGTTTTCGAGGGCGTAGAGTCTATGTAGCATTGAAGATTTCATGTCACCGTAGATCTGGGTGTCGGTGATGATTTTTGGTGGACACCAGTGACTCAGTTTTTGTCAACAGTTTGTCTGTCAGGAGTAGTCTATGTTCGTTAAGATGTTAGTGCCACCCTAGAACTAGGCTTCTTGATGATTTTTTTGGATCCCGTGGACCTAGTTTTCGTCACCGGGCCTCGAGTGCCAGTGAGATTTCATTTACATTGAAGATTTCAAAGGCGTGGCCGGAATGGGTTTCCCCGAGGATGATTTTAGGACACTATGGACCCTAGTGTTGGCCAAGAGTTTGTCTGTCTAAGTAGTCTATGTGCGCAGAAGATGTAAGCGTCAGTCGTAGAACCGGGCTTCTTGGATGATTTTTGGGTCCCGGGACCTAGTTTTCTCAACGGTTTTGAGGTTGTAGGAGTCTATGTAGAGTGAAGATTTCAATCATTCCCCGTGGTGGACTGGGTCTCGATCGATGATTTTTAGGACACCATGGACTCGGTTGTCAATAGCTTGTCCGTACGGAGTAGTCTATGTGCGTAGAAGATGTCAGCCAGTCACCGTAGAACTCGGGCTTCTTGGATGATTTTGGGTCCCATGGACCTAGTTTTCCACAACGGTTTAGAGGCAGCAGAATCTATGTATAGTGAAGATTTCGTCAGCCGCAGAACTGGGTTGCGAGGATGATTTTGGGATACGTGGACCCAGTCTAGTCAACAGTTTGTCCGTCGAGTAGTCTATGTGCGCGAAGATGACGCGTCAGCCAGTAGAAGTGGGCTCTTGGATGATTTTTGGGTCCTATGGACCTAGTTTTCGTCAACGGTTTTTGAGGTTGTAGTAGTCTATGTAGAGTGAAGATTTCTGGCCGTCACCGTAGATCTGGGTGTCGACGATGATTTTTAGGACACCAGGGACTCAGTTTTTGTCAATAGTTTGTCTGTCAGAGTAGTCTATGTGCGCAGAAGATGTCGGCGTCGGCCGTAGAACTGGGCTTCTTGGATGATTTTTGCGTCCCGGGGACCTAGTTTTCCACAATGATTTTCGAGGCGTGCAGTAATCTATGTATAGTGAAGATTTCGGGCCGCCGTGGCCGGGAGGATGATTTTTGATACCCAGTGGACTCCGCCACATAGGCTAGGTGTCGAGAGTAGTCTAGCGTGCGTAGAAGATGTAAGCGGCTACCGTAGAAGTCGGGCTTCTTGATTATTTTTGGGTCCTGTGGACCTAGTTTTCGTCAACGGTCTTGAGGTTGTAGTAGTCTATGTAGAGTGAAGATTTCAGTTCACCGTAGATTCGGGTGTCGACGATGATTTTTAGGACACCAGGGACTCAGTTTTTGTCAATAGTTTGTCCGTCGGGAGTAGTCTATGTGCGCGAAGATGTCGGCCGCCGTAGAACTGGGTTCTTGGATGATTTTTGGGTCCCAGGGACCTAGTTTTCCCAACGATTTCGAGGCGAAGGAATCTATGTATAGTGAAGATTTCGTCGGCCGGGAACCGGGTTTCGATGATGATTTTTGGGACACCATGGACTCACTTCGTCAATAGTTTGTTTGTCGGAGTAGTCTATGTGCGCGAAGATGCAGGGTCACCGTAGAAGTGGGCTTCTTGGATGATTTTGGGTCCCAGGGACCTAGTTTTCCAACGGCTTTTGAGGTTGTAGTAGTCTATGTAGAGTGAAGATTTCGCCACCGTAGAATGGGTGTCACGATGATTTTTGGGACCGGGATGTCAATAGCGCAGGGGGGCAAGCCGTAGAACGGGCTTCTGGATGATTTTTGGGCCCCAGGACCAGTTTTCCCAACGCATTCTAGCCAGGAATCTATGTATAGTGAAGATTTCGCCAATGCCGCAGAATCGCTTCGAGGATGAGGACACCAGGGACTCGCTCCTCAATAGTTTGTCCCGCCGAGTAGTCTATGTGCAGTAAGATGTAAGCACCGAGAAGTGGGCTTCTTGGATGATTTTTGGGTCCCAGGGACCTAGTTTTCTCAACGGTTTTTGAGGTTGTAGTAGTCTATGTAGAGTGAAGATTTCAGTCATCACCGTAGATACGGGTGTCGACGATGATTTTTAGGACACCAGGGACTCACTTTTGTCAACAGTTTGTCTTCAAAGAGTAGTCTATGTGCGCAGAAGATGTCGGTCACCCGTAGAACTGGGCTTCTTGGATGATTTTTGCGTCCTGTGGACCTAGTTTTCCACAACGGTTTCGAGTGCAGAGTCTATGTACAGTGAAGATTTCATGTATAGTGGAGATTTGCAAGAGGGAAGACTCACCGTAGAATGGGTTTCGAGGATGATTTTTAGGACACTGTGGACCCGCTTGTCAATAGTTTGTCCATCGTCGAGTAGTCTATGTGCGCAGAAGATGTAAGCGCCCGTAGAAGTGGGCTTCTTGGATGATTTTTGGGTCCTGTGGACCTAGTTTTCGTCAACGGTTTTTGAGGTTGTAGTAGTCTATGTAGAGTGAAGATTTCAAAGGCCACCGTAGATCTGGGTGTCGACGATGATTTTTAGGACACCAGGACTCGGCTTTTGTCAATAGTTTGTCCTGTCAGAGTAGTCTATGTGCGCAGAAGATGTCGCGCAACCGTAGAACTCGGGCTTCTTGGATGATTTTTGCGTCCCAGGGACCTAGTTTTCCACAACGGTTTCGAGGCGCCAGTAATCTATGTATAGTGAAGATTTCAAACACGCCGCAGAACCGGGTCTGAGGATGATTTTTAGGACACCAGGGACTCACTTCGTCAATAGTTTGTCTGTCGTGAGTAGTCTATGTGCGCAGTAAGATGTAAGCGCCACCGTAGAAGTGGGCTTCTTGATGATTTTTGGGTCCCAGGGACCTAGTTTTCGTGAACGGTTTTTGAGGTTGTAGTAGTCTATGTAGAGTGAAGATTTCAGCCACACAGAGATCTGGGTGTCGACGATGATTTTTAGGACACAGGGGACTCAGCTTTTGTCAATAGTTTGTCTGTCAGAGTAGTCTATGTGCGCAGAAGATGTCGGCGCACCGTAGAACCGGGCTTCTTGGATGATTTTTGCGTCCCAGTGGACCTAGTTTTCCACAACGGTTTCGAGGCAGCAGAATTCATGTATAGTGAAGATTTCGTACGGGCCGCAGAATCGGGCTTCGAGGATGATTTTTAGGACACCAGGGACTCGGGCTTTTCGCCAATAGTTTGTCTGTCAGAGTAGTCTATGTGCGTTAAGATGTAAGCGTCCACCGTAGAAGTGGGCTTCTTGGATGATTTTTGGGTCCCAGTGGACCTAGTTTTCGCCAACGGTTTTTGAGGTTGTAGTAGTCTATGTAGAGTGAAGATTTCAAGCCACCGTGAGATATGGGTGTCGACGATGATTTTTAGGACACCAGGGACTCAGCTTTTGTCAATAGTTTGTCTGTCAGAGTAGTCTATGTGCGCAGAAGATGTCAGTCACCGTAGAATCGGGCTTCTTGGATGATTTTTGCGCCCCAGGGACCTAGTTTTCCACAACGGTTTCGAGGCGCAGAATTCATGTATAGTGAAGATTTCAAAGCGTGGCCGCAGAACGGGTTTCGAGGATGATTTTTACGGGACACCAGGGACTCGCTCGTCAATAGTTTGTCTGTCGTGAGTAGTCTATGTGCGCAGAAGATGTAAGCGTCACCGTAGAAGTGGGCTTCTTGGATGATTTTTGGGTCCCGTGGACCTAGTTTTCCACAACGGTTTTTGAGGTTGTAGTAGTCTATGTAGAGTGAAGATTTCAGTGTCACCGTAGATATGGGTGTCGACGATGATTTTTAGGACACCAGGGACTCAGCTTTTGTCAATAGTTTGTCTGTCAGAGTAGTCTATGTGCGCAGAAGATGTCGGCGTCACCGTAGAACTGGGCTTCTTGGATGATTTTTGCGTCCCAGTGGACCTAGTTTTCCACAACGGTTTCGAGGCAACAGAATCTATGTATAGTGAAGATTTCACAATACCGAACCGGGTTTCGAGGATGATTTTTAGGACACCTGGGACTCAGTTTGGTCAATAGTTTGTCTGTCGAGTAGTCTATGTGCGCAGAAGATGTAAGCGCCACCGTAGAAGTGGGCTTCTTGGATGATTTTTGGGTCCCAGGGACCTAGTTTTCCTCAACGGTTTTTGAGGTTGTAGTAGTCTATGTAGAGTGAAGATTTCAGTGCCACCGTGAGATCTGGGTGTCGAGGATGATTTTTAGGACACCAGGGACTCAGCTTTTGTCAATAGTTTGTCTGTCAGGAGTAGTCTATGTGCGCAGAAGATGTAAGCGCCACCGTAGAAGTGGGCTTCTTGGATGATTTTTGGTCCCAGGGACCTAGTTTTCGGTCAACGGTTTTTGAGGTTGTAGTAGTCTATGTAGAGTGAAGATTTCAGCGTCACCGTAGATATGGGTGTCGATTATGATTTTTAGGACACCAGGGACTCAGTTTTTGTCAATAGTTTGTCCGTCAGAGTAGTCTATGTGCGCAGAAGATGTCGTCGCCGTAGAACTGGGCTTCTTGGATGATTTTTGCGTCCTAGGGACCTAGTTTTCCACAACGGTTTCTGAGGCAGCAGTAATCTATGTATAGTGAAGATTTCAGCGACGGGCCGTAAACCGGGTTTCGAGGATGATTTTTAGGACACCAGGGACTCACTTTTCGTCAATCGTTTGTCTAGGAGTAGTCTATGTGCGCAGAAGATGTAAGCGTCCCCGTAGAAGTGGGCTTCTTGGATGATTTTTGGGTCCAGGGACCTAGTTTTCGTCAACGGTTTTTGAGGTTGTAGTAGTCTATGTAGAGTGAAGATTTCAGCGTCACCGTAGATCTAGGTGTCGACGATGATTTTTAGGACACCAGGGACTCAGGTTTTGTCAATAGTTTGTCGTCGGAGTAGTCTATGTGCGCAGAAGATGTCGGCGTCACCGAGAACTCGGGCTTCTTGGATGATTTTTGCGTCCCAGGGACCTAGTTTTCCACAACGGTTTCGAGGCAGCGAGGAATCCATGTATAGTGAAGATTTCAGCGCCGGCGTCGAACCAGGTTTCGAGGATGATTTTTAGGACACTAGGGACTCAGTTCTGTCAACAGTTTGTCTGTCGGGAGTAGTCTATGTGCGCAGAAGATGTAAGCGCAGCCGTAGAAGTGGGCTTCTTGGATGATTTTTGGGTCCCATGGACCTAGTTTTCCTCAACGGTTTTTGAGGTTGTAGTAGTCTATGTAGAGTGAAGATTTCAGGCGTCACCGTAGATCTGGGTGTCAGACGATGATTTTTAGGACACCAGTGGACTCAGGCTTTTGTCAATAGTTTGTCGTCGAGAGTAGTCTATGTGCGCATAAGATGTCGTCACGCCCGTAGAACCGGGCTTCTTGGATGATTTTTGCGTCCCAGGGACCTAGTTTTCCACAACGGTTTTCGAGGCAGCAGAATCTATGTATAGTGAAGATTTCAGCGTCACCAGAATGGGTTTCGAGGATGATTTTTAGGACACCAGGGACTCAGTCTGTCAATAGTTTGTTCTGTCGTGAGTAGTCTATGTGCGCAGAAGATGTAAGCGTCACCGTAGAAGTGGGCTTGGATGATTTTTGGGTCCTGTGGACCTAGTTTTCCACAACGGTTTTTGAGGTTGTAGTAGTCTATGTAGAGTGAAGATTTCAAATGCCGTACCGTAGATCTAGGTGTCGACGATGATTTTTAGGACACCTGTGGACTCAGCTTTTGTCAATAGTTTGTCCGTCAGAGTAGTCTATGTGCGCAGAAGATGTCAGCGCCACCGTAGAACTGGGCTTCTTGGATGATTTTTGCGCCCTAGGGACCTAGTTTTCCACAACGGTTTCGAGGCAACAAGTAATCTATGTATAGTGAAGATTTTGGCCCCCGTAGAACTGGGTTTCGAGGATGATTTTTACCCAGTGATGATTTTTAGGACACTAGGGGAACTCAGTTTTGTCAATAGTTTGTCTGTCGTGAGTAGTCTATGTGGCAGAAGATGTCGTCCACCGTAGAACCGGGCTTCTTGGATGATTTTTGCGTCCAGGGACCCAGTTTTCCACAACGGTTTCAAGGCGCCAGCACTCCATGTATAGTGAAGATTTCAACACGGGCCCGTAACCGGGTTTCGACGATGATTTTTAGGACACCAGGGACTCGCTTTTGTCAATAGTTTGTCTGTCTGAGTAGTCTATGTGCGCAGAAGATGTCAGCGCCACCGTAGAACCGGGCTTCTTGATGATTTTTGGGTCCTGTGGACCTAGTTTTCCACAACGGTTTTGAGGCTGCAGTAGTCTATGTAGAGTGAAGATTTTGCGCCACCGTAGATATCGGGTGTCGAGGATGATTTTTAGGACACCAGGGACTCAGTCGTCAATAGTTTGTCTGTCAGAGTAGTCTATGTGCGCAGAAGATGTAAGCGCCCGTAGAACTGGGCTTTTGATGATTTTTGGGCCCTGTGGACCTAGTTTTCCACAACGGTTTTCGAGGTTGTAGGTCTATGTAGAGTGAAGATTTCAAATCACCGCAGAACCGGGTTTCGAGGATGATTTTTAGGACACCAGACTCACTTTTTGTCAACGGTTTGTCTATAGTAGTCTATGACGCAGGCTTCTTGGATGATTTTTGCTTCCTGTGGACCCAGTTTTCCACAACGGCTTCAAGCGGCCAGAATCCATGTATAGTGAAGATTTCGGGCCACCGTAGAACCGTTTCGAGGATGATTTTTAGGACACCAGGGACTCTTTGGTCAATAGCTTTGTCGTCGTCGAGTAGTCTATGTGCGCAGTAAGATGTAAGCCCGCCTGAGAAGTGGGCTTCTTGGATGATTTTTGGGTCCTATGGACCTAGTTTTCGTCAACGGTTTTTGAGGTTGTAGTAGTCTATGTAGAGTGAAGATTTCGGGCCATCACCGTAGATCCGGGTGTCGACGATGATTTTTAGGACACCAGGGACTCGCTTTGTCAATAGTTTGTCCATCGAGTAGTCTATGTGCGCGAAGATGTCGCGCGCCCGTAGAACCGGGCTTCTTGGATGATTTTTGCGTCCCGGGACCTAGTTTTCCACAACGGTTTCGAGGCGCAGTAATCCATGTATAGTGAAGATTTCAGCGCCCGTTAACCGGGTTTCGAGGATGATTTTTAGGACACCAGGGACTCATGGGCCAATAGTTTGTCTCCGTCGAGTAGTCTATGCGCGTAAGATGTAAGCGTCACCGTAGAAGTGGGCTTCTTGGATGATTTTTGGGTCCTGTGGACCTAGTTTTCGTGAACGGTTTTTGAGGTTGTAGTAGTCTATGTAGAGTGAAGATTTCAAAGTCACCGTAGATCTAGGTGTCGACGATGATTTTTAGGACACCAGGGACTCAGCTTTTGTCAATAGTTTGTCCGTCGAGTAGTCTATGTGCGCAGTAAGATGTCGGGTCACCGTAGAACTCGGGCTTCTTGGATGATTTTTGCGCCCAGGGACCTAGTTTTCCACAACGGTTTCTAAGAGGCAGTAGAATCCATGTATAGTGAAGATTTCGGCCATACCGTAGACCGGGTTTCGAGGATGATTTTTAGGACACTAGGACTCGCTTTTGTCAATAGTTTGTCCGTCGTGAGTAGTCTATGTGGCGCAGAAGATGTAAGCGTCACCGTAGAAGTGGGCTTCTTGGATGATTTTTGGGTCCTGTGGACCTAGTTTTCACAACGGTTTTTGAGGTTGTAGTAGCTCTATGTAGAGTGAAGATTTCAGGCCACCGTAGATCTGGGTGTCGAGGATGATTTTTAGGACACCAGGGACTCAGCTTTTTGTCAATAGTTTGTCTGTCAGAGTAGTCTATGTGCGCAGTAAGATGTCGCCGCACCGTAGAACCGGGCTTCTTGGATGATTTTTGCGTCCCCAGTGGACCTAGTTTTCCACAACGTTTCGAGGAGGTAGTAGTAATCCATGTATAGTGAAGATTTCCGTCACCGCAGAACCTGGGTTTCGAGGATGATTTTTGGGACACTGTGGACTCAGCTTTTTGTCAACAGTTTGTCTATCAGAGTAGTCTATGTGCGCAAAGATGTCGGCGCGCCCGTAGAACGGGCTTCTTGGATGATTTTTGCGTCCTGTGGACCTAGTTTTCCACAACGGTTTCTCGAGGCGCCAGTAATCTATGTATAGTGAAGATTTCAGCCGCCCGCAGAACCGGTTTCGAGGATGATTTTTAGGACACCAGGGACTCAGCTTTTTGTCAACAGTTTGTCTGTCAGAGTAGTCTATGTGCAGAAGATGTCGCGCCACCGTAGAACCGGGCTTCTTGGATGATTTTTGGGTCCTGTGGACCTAGTTTTCCACAACGGTTTTTGAGGTTGTAGTAGTCTATGTAGAGTGAAGATTTCCAGCACACCGTAGATCCGGGTGTCGAGGATGATTTTTAGGACACCAGGGACTCAGTTTTCGTCAATAGTTTGTCTGTCAGAGTAGTCTATGTGCGCAGAAGATGTCGCCAACCCGTAGAACCGGGCTTCTTGGATGATTTTTGCGTCCCAGGGACCTAGTTTTCCACAACGGTTTCGAGGCAGCAGTAATCCATGTATAGTGAAGATTTCAAATACACCGCAGTACTCGGGTTTCGAGGATGATTTTTAGGACACTGGGACTCCGTCGCCAATAGTTTGTCTGTCGGAGTAGTCTATGTGCGCAGTAAGATGTAAGCGCACCGTAGAAGTGGGCTTCTTGGATGATTTTTGGGTCCTGTGGACCTAGTTTTCGTAACGGTTTTTGAGGTTGTAGTAGTCTATGTAGAGTGAAGATTTCAAGGCCACCGTAGATCTGGGTGTCGAGGATGATTTTTAGGACACCAGGGACTCAGCTTTTGTCAATAGTTTGTCTATCAGAGTAGTCTATGTGCGCAGAAGATGTCGGGCACCGTAGAACCGGGCTTCTTGGATGATTTTTGCGTCCCTGGGACCTAGTTTTCCACAACGGTTTCTAAGAGGCAAAGAATCCATGTATAGTGAAGATTTCAGGCCACACCGCAGAACCGGGTTTCGAGGATGATTTTTAGGACACCTGGGACTCGCCACAATAGTTTGTCTTCGTCAGAGTAGTCTATGTGCGTAGAAGATGTGTCGAGCACCGTAGAAGTGGGCTTCTTGGATGATTTTTGGGTCCTGTGGACCTAGTTTTCGTGAACGGTTTTTGAGGTTGTAGTAGTCTATGTAGAGTGAAGATTTCAAAGCCACCGTAGATCTGGGTGTCGACGATGATTTTTAGGACACCAGGGACTCAGCTTTTGTCAATAGTTTGTCCGTCAGAGTAGTCTATGTGCGCAGAAGATGTCAGTGCACCGTAGAACCGGGCTTCTTGGATGATTTTTGGGCCCCAAGGACCTAGTTTTCCACAACGGTTTCGAGGCAGAATCCATGTATAGTGAAGATTTCTCCAGGTCAGGCCGCAGAACGGGTTTCGAGGATGATTTTTAGGACACCAGGGACTCGCAGTTTGGTCAATAGTTTGTCTGTCGAGTAGTCTATGTGCGAAGATGTCGGGCCCGGAGAAGTGGGCCTTGGATGATTTTTGGGTCCTGTGGACCTAGTTTTCGTGCAACGGTTTTTGAGGTTGTAGTAGTCTATGTAGAGTGAAGATTTCAGCCACCAGTAGATCGGGTGTCGAGGATGATTTTTAGGACACCAGGACTCAGCTTTTGTCAACAGTTTGTCTGTCAGAGTAGTCTATGTGCGCAGAAGATGTCGCGCCCGTAGAACCGGGCTTCTTGGATGATTTTTGCGTCCTAGGACCTAGTTTTCCACAACGGCTTTTAAGGAGCAGTAATCCATGTATAGTGAAGATTTCCAATCACCGCAGAATGGGTTTCGAGGATGATTTTTAGGACACTATGGACTCAGCTTTGCAATAGTTTGTCTGTAGAGTAGTCTATGTGCTATGTAAGATGTAAGCGTCACCGTAGAACTGGGCTTCTTGGATGATTTTTGGGTCCTGTGGACCTAGTTTTCCTCAACGGTTTTCGAGGTTGTAGTAATCATGTAGAGTGAAGATTTCAAAGGGGCCAGTAGATCTAGGGTGTCGATGATGATTTTTAGGACACCGTGGACTCACTTTTTGTCAATAGTTTGTCGTGCGGTGAGTAGTCTATGTGCGCAGAAGATGTCGGCGCGCCCGTAGAACTGGGCTTCTTGGATGATTTTTGCGTCCTGTGGACCTAGTTTTCCACAACGGTTTTTGAGGTAGTAGTCCATGTATAGTGAAGATTTCCACGTCACCGTAGAACCGGGTTTCGAGATGATTTTTAGGACACAGGGACTCAACTTTGCCAATAGTTTGTCTATCAGAGTAGTCTATGTGCGCAGAAGATGTCGACGCCCGTAGAACGGGCTTCTTGGATGATTTTTGGGTCCTGTGGACCTAGTTTTCACAACGGTTTTTGAGGTTGTAGTAGTCTATGTATAGTGAAGATTTCAGCGCCACCGTAGATCGGGTGTCGAGGATGATTTTTAGGACACCAGGGACTCGCTTTTGTCAATAGTTTGTCTGTCAGAGTAGCTCTATGTGCGTTAAGATGTCGGCCACCGTAGAACCGGGCTTCTTGGATGATTTTTGCGTCCCTGGGGACCTAGTTTTCCACAACGGTTTTTGAGGCGTTGTAGTAGTCTATGTATAGTGAAGATTTCAAAGGCCACCGTAGAATCGGGTTCGAGGATGATTTTAGGACACTGTGGACTCGCTTTGTCAATAGTTTGTCTGTCGAGTAGTCTATGTGCGCAGAAGATGTCGTCACCGTAGAAGTGGGCTTCTTGGATGATTTTTGGGTCCCGTGGACCTAGTTTTCCACAACGGTTTCGAGGTTGTAGTAGTCATGTAGAGTGAAGATTTCAGCCACCGTAGATCTGGGTGTCGAGGATGATTTTTAGGACACCGAGGGACTCCGCTTTTGTCAATAGTTTGTCTGTCTGAGTAGTCTATGTGCGTAAGATGTCGCGCCCCCGTAGAACTGGGCTTCTTGGATGATTTTTGGGTCCCTGTGGACCTAGTTTTCCACAACGGTTTTTGAGGTCGTAGTAGTCCATGTAGAGTGAAGATTTCGCGTCACCGTAGATCTGGGTGTCGACGATGATTTTTAGGACACCAGGGACTCAGCTTTTTGTCAATAGTTTGTCTGTCAGGAGTAGTCTATGTGCGCAGAAGATGTCGCTGCACCGTAGAACTCGGGCTTCTTGGATGATTTTTGCGTCCTGGGACCTAGTTTTCCACAATGGTTTCGAGGTTGAAGAGAATCCACGTATAGTGAAGATTTCAAGGCGCACCGTAGATCTGGGTTTCGAGGATGATTTTTAGGACACCAGGGACTCACTTTTGTCAATAGTTTGTCTGTCGAGTAGTCTATGTGCGCAGAAGATGTAAGCGCCACCGTAGAACTGGGCTTCTTGGATGATTTTTGGGTCCCTGTGGACCTAGTTTTCGTCAACGGTTTTTGAGGTTGTAGTAGTCTATGTAGAGTGAAGATTTCAGGCGTCACCGTAGATATGGGTGTCGAGGATGATTTTTAGGACACTAGGGACTCGGTTTTTGTCAATAGTTTGTCTCGTGGAGTAGTCTATGTGCGCAGAAGATGTCAGCGTCGCCCGTAGAACTGGGCTTCTTGGATGATTTTTGCGTCCTAGGGACCTAGTTTTCCACAACGGTTTTTGAGGTTGCAGTAGAATCTATGTAGAGTGAAGATTTCGCGTCACCGCAGATCCGGTTTCGAGGATGATTTTTAGGACACAGGGACTCGGTTTTTGTCAATAGTTTGTCTGTCAGAGTAGTCTATGTGCGCGCAAAGATGTCGCCACACCGTAGAACTCGGGCTTCTTGGATGATTTTTGCGTCCAGGACCTAGTTTTCCACAATCGGTTTCGAGGCAACAGTAATCTATGTATAGTGAAGATTTCAGCGCCGTTTAACTGGGTTTCGAGGATGATTTTTAGGACACCAGGGACTCACTTTGCAATAGTTTGTCTGTCGAGTAGTCTATGTGCGCAGAAGATGTAGCGTCAGCCGTAGAAGTGGGCTTCTTGGATGATTTTTGGGTCCTGTGGACCTAGTTTTCGTCAACGGTTTTTGAGGTTGTAGTAGTCTATGTAGAGTGAAGATTTCAGTCACCGTAGATATGGGTGTCGACGATGATTTTTAGGACACCAGGGACTCAGTTTTTGTCAATAGTTTGTCTCCGAGTAGTCTATGTGCGCAGAAGATGTCGCGTCACCGTAGAACTCGGGCTTCTTGGATGATTTTTGCGTCCCAGGACCTAGTTTTCCACAACGGTTTTTGAGGCAAAAGTAATCTATGTATAGTGAAGATTTCAGCGTAGCCGAACCGGGTTTCGAGGATGATTTTTACGACACCAGGGACTCGCGCGCCAATAGTTTGTCGTCAGAGTAGTCTATGTGCGCGTAAGATGTAAGCGTCACCGTAGAAGTGGGCTTCTTGGATGATTTTTGGGTCCTGTGGACCTAGTTTTCGTCAACGGTTTTTGAGGTTGTAGTAGTCTATGTAGAGTGAAGATTTCGGCCACACCGTAGATCTGGGTGTCGACGATGATTTTTAGGACACTGGGACTCAGCTTTTGTCAATAGTTTGTCCGTCAGAGTAGTCTATGTGCGAGAAGATGTCGGCGCCGTAGAACCGGGCTTCTTGGATGATTTTTGCGTCCCAGGGACCTAGTTTTCCACAACGGTTTCGAGGCGCAGAATCCATGTATAGTGAAGATTTCAGCGTCGCAGAACCGGGTTTCGAGGATGATTTTTGGGACACTAGGCACTCACGCTTTTGTCAACGCTTGTCTCGTCGGAGTAGTCTATGTGCGCGTAAGATGTCGGTCCACCGTAGAACCGGGCTTCTTGGATGATTTTTGCGTCCCGTGGACCTAGTTTTCCACAATGATTTCGAGGCGCAGTAATCCATGTATAGTGAAGATTTCAAAGCGTCGCCGCAGAACTGGTTTCGAGGATGATTTTTGGGACACCAGGAACTCACTTTTCGTCAACAGTTTGTCCGTCAGAGTAGTCTATGGGCGCGTAAGATGTCGGCGTCACCGTAGAACTCGGGCTTCTTGGATGATTTTTGCGTCCTGTGGACCTAGTTTTCCTCAACGGTTTTGAGGTTGTAGTAGTCTATGTAGAGTGAAGATTTCGACGTCACCGTAGATATGGGTGTCGACGATGATTTTTAGGACACCAGTGGACTCGGTTTTGTCAACAGTTTGTCTCGAGAGTAGTCTATGCGCAGAAGATGTCGTGCTACCGTAGAACTGGGCTTCTTGGATGATTTTTGGGTCCCAGGGACCTAGTTTTCACAACGCTTTTTGAGGTTGTAGTAGTCTATGTATAGTGAAGATTGGCCACCGTAGATTGGGGTGTCGACGATGATTTTTAGGACACCAGGGACTCGCTTTTGTCAATAGTTTGTCCGTCGAGTAGTCTATGTGCGCGTAAGATGTCGCACCCGTAGAACCGGGCTTCTTGGATGATTTTTGGGCCTCGGGACCTAGTTTTCCACAATGGTTTCGAGGCAAAAGAAGAATCTATGTATAGTGAAGATTTCTGGCCACCGAGTAATCGTTTCGAGGATGATTTTTACGACACTGTGGACTTAGTTTTCTCAATAGTTTGTCTGTCTGAGTAGTCTATGTGCGCAGAAGATGTAAGCGCGCACCGTAGAAGTGGGCTTCTTGGATGATTTTTGGGTCCTGTGGACCTAGTTTTCGTGAAAGGGTTTTGAGGTTGTAGTAGTCTATGTAGAGTGAAGATTTCGTCATGCGTAGATATGGGTGTCGACGATGATTTTTAGGACACCAGGGACTCGTTTTTGTCAATAGTTTGTCTGTCAGAGTAGTCTATGTGCGCAGAAGATGTCGGCGCCACCGTAGAACTGGGCTTCTTTGATGATTTTTGGGTCCCATGGACCTAGTTTTCTCAACGGTCTTCGAGGTAGCAGCAATCCATGTAGAGTGAAGATTTCATAGGCCACCGTAGATCTAGGTGTCGACGATGATTTTTAGGACACTAGGGACTCAGCTTTTGTCAATAGTTTGTCCGTCGGAGTAGTCTATGTGCGCAGTAAGATGTCGGCGTCGGCCCGTAGAACTAGGCTTCTTGGATGATTTTTGCGTCGCAGGGACCTAGTTTTCCACAACGGTTTCGAGGCGGCAGTAATCCCCGTATAGTGAAGATTTCACCGCTCCGCAGAACCGGGTTTCGAGGATGATTTTTGGGACACTAGGCACTCGTTTGGTCAATAGTTTGTCTGTCTGAGTAGTCTATGTGCGCAGAAGATGTATGCGTCACCGTAGAAGTGGGCTTCTTGGATGATTTTTGGGTCCCAGGGACCTAGTTTTCGCCAACGGTTTTTGAGGTTGTAGTAGTCTATGTAGAGTGAAGATTTCGGCATCACCGTAGATATGGGTGTCAACGATGATTTTTAGGACACCGTGGACTCAGGTTTTGTCAATAGTTTGTCTGTCAGAGTAGTCTATGTGCGCAAGAAGATGTCGCGTCACCGTAGAACCGGGCTTCTTGGATGATTTTTGCGTCCTAGGACCTAGTTTTCCACAACGGCTTCGAGGCAAAGAAGAATCCATGTATAGTGAAGATTTAGGCGGCCGTTAACCGTTTCGAGGATGATTTTTACGACACAGGGACTCCGGCCAATAGTTTGTCCGTCAGAGTAGTCTATGTGCGCAGAAGATGTATGCGCCACCGTAGAAGTGGGCTTCTTGGATGATTTTTGGGTCCTGTGGACCTAGTTTTCGTCAACGGTTTTTGAGGTTGTAGTAGTCTATGTAGAGTGAAGATTTCGGCGCACCGTAGATATGGGTGTCAACGATGATTTTTAGGACACCGGGGACTCAGCTTTTGTCAATAGTTTGTCCGTCAGAGTAGTCTATGTGCGCGAAGATGTCGGCGCGCCGTAGAACCGGGCTTCTTGATGATTTTTGCGTCCAGGACCTAGTTTTCCACAACGCTTTGAGGGCAAGAATCCCCGTATAGTGAAGATTTCAGGGCCACGTAGACTGGGTTTCGAGGATGATTTTTGGGACACTAGGCACTCAGTTTTTGTCAACAGCTTGTCCGCCAGAGTAGTCTATGCGCGGAAGATGTCGCGCCCGTAGAACCCGGGCTTCTTGGATGATTTTTGCGTCCCGGGACCTAGTTTTCCACAATGATTTCGAGGCAGTAATCTATGTATAGTGAAGATTTCGGCGTCGGGCCGTATAATCGGGTTTCGATGATGATTTTTGGGACACCAGGAACTCACTTTTCGTCAACTGTTTGTCATCAAGAGTAGTCTATGTGCGTAGAAGATGTCGCCGTCGTGAACTCGGGCTTCTTGGATGATTTTTGGTCCCTAGGGACCTAGTTTTCCACAACGGTTTTGAGGTTGTAGTAGTCTATGTAGAGTGAAGATTTCGGCGCACGTAGATATGGGTGTCGACGATGATTTTTAGGACACCAGGGACTCGGCTTTTGTCAATAGTTTGTCTGTCAGAGTAGTCTATGTGCGCAGAAGATGTCGGCGTCACCGTAGAACCGGGCTTCTTGGATGATTTTTGCGTCCCGTGGACCTAGTTTTCGTCAACGGTTTTTGAGGTTGTAGTAGTCTATGTAGAGTGAAGATTTCAGGCGTCACCGTAGATTTGGGTGTCGACGTTGATTTTTAGGACACCAGGGACTCAGCTTTTGTCAATAGTTTGTCCGTCGGGAGTAGTCTATGTGCGCGAAGATGTCAAGCGTCACCGTAGAACTGGGCTTCTTGGATGATTTTTGCGTCCCTGGGACCTAGTTTTCCACAATGGTTTCTGAGGCAACAGTAATCTATGTATAGTGAAGATTTCAGCATCGGTCCGTGTAACTCGGTTTCGAGGATGATTTTTACGACACCAAGGGACTTAGTTTTCGTCAATAGTTTGTCCGTCGAGAGTAGTCTATGTGCGCAGAAGATGTAAGCGTCAGCCGTAGAAGTGGGCTTCTTGGATGATTTTTGGGTCCCAGGGACCTAGTTTTCGTGAAAGGGTTTTGAGGTTGTAGTAGTCTATGTAGAGTGAAGATTTCAGCGTCACCGTAGATATGGGTGTCGACGATGATTTTTAGGACACCAGGGACTCGGTTTTTGTCAATAGTTTGTCTCGTCGGGAGTAGTCTATGTGCGCGAGAAGATGTCGGCGTCGGACCGTAGAACTGGGCTTCTTTGATGATTTTTGGGTCCCATGGACCTAGTTTTCCTCAACAGTTTCTGAGGCAGCAGTAATCCATGTAGAGTGAAGATTTCAGCGTCACCGTAGATCTAGGTGTCGACGATGATTTTTAGGACACCAGGGACTCAGTTTTTGTCAATAGTTTGTCTGTCGGGAGTAGTCTATGTGCGCGGAAGATGTCGGCGTCAGCCGTAGAACTAGGCTTCTTGGATGATTTTGCGTCGCAGGGACCTAGTTTTCCATAACGGTTTCTGAGGCTGAGTAATCCCCGTATAGTGAAGATTTCACCGTCACCGTGAACCGGGTTTCGAGGATGATTTTTGGGACACTAGGCACTCGTTTTTGTCAATAGTTTGTCTGTCGGAGTAGTCTATGTGCGCGAAGATGTATGCGTCACCGTAGAAGTGGGCTTCTTGGATGATTTTTGGGTCCCAGGGACCTAGTTTTCGTCAACGGTTTTTGAGGTTGTAGTAGTCTATGTAGAGTGAAGATTTCGGCGTCACCGTAGATATGGGGTGTCAACGATGATTTTTAGGACACCGGGGACTCAGTTTTTGTCAATAGTTTGTCGTCGGGAGTAGTCTATGTGCGCGGAAGATGTCGGCGTCCCGTAGAACGGGCTTCTTGGATGATTTTTGCGTCGCAGGGACCTAGTTTTCCACAACGGTTTTCGAGGCGTGATAATCTATGTATAGTGAAGATTTCGGCGTCCGCAGAACCGGCTTCGAGGATGATTTTTACGACACCAGGGACTCGGTTTTCGTCAATAGTTTGTCTGTCGGGAGTAGTCTATGTGCGGAGAAGATGTAGCGTCGACCGTAGAAGTGGGCTTCTTGGATGATTTTTGGGTCCCAGGACCTAGTTTTCGTCAACGGTTTTTGAGGTTGTAGTAGTCTATGTAGAGTGAAGATTTCGACGTCACCGTAGATATGGGTGTCAACGATGATTTTTAGGACACCAGGGACTCGGTTTTGTCAATAGTTTGTGTCGTCGGGAGTAGTCTATGTGCGCGAAGATGTCGTGTACCGTAGAATCGGGCTTCTTAGATGATTTTTGCGTCCCAGGGACCTAGTTTTTCACAACGGTTTCGAGGCGAGTAATCCATGTATAGTGAAGATTTCAGCGTCGTACCGTAGACTGGGTTTCGAGGATGATTTTTGGGACACTAGGCACTCGTTTTTTGTCAACAGTTTGTCCGTCGGGAGTAGTCTATGTGCGCGAAGATGTCGGCCGCCCGTAGAACCGGGCTTCTTGGATGATTTTTGCGTCCCAGGGACCTAGTTTTCCACAATGATTTCTCGAGGCGGTAATCTATGTATAGTGAAGATTTCGGCGTCGCCGGTAACCGGGTTTCGATGATGATTTTTGGGACACCCGGGAACTCACTTTTCATCAAAGTTTGTCTCGGGAGTAGTCTATGTGCGCGAAGATGTCGCGTCAGCCGTAGAACTGGGCTTCTTGGATGATTTTTGCGTCGCGAGGACCTAGTTTTCCACAACCGTTTCGAGGCGAGTAATCTATGTATAGTGAAGATTTCAGCGTCGGGCCGTGAAGCGGTTCGAGGATGATTTTACGACACCGGGGACTCGGTTTTCGTCAATAGTTTGTCTGTCGGGGAGTAGTCTATGTGCGCGAAGATGTAAGCGTCGGCAGTAGAAGTGGGCTTCTTGGATGATTTTTGGGTCCTAGGGACCTAGTTTTCGTCAACGGTTTTTGAGGTTGTAGTAGTCTATGTAGAGTGAAGATTTCGGCGTCAAGTAGATTTGGGTGTCGACGATGATTTTTAGGACACCGGGGACTCGGTTTTTGTCAATAGTTTGTCATCGGGAGTAGTCTATGTGCGCGAGAAGATGTCGCGTCGGCCGTAGAAGTGGGCTTCTTGGATGATTTTGCGTCCCAGGGACCTAGTTTTCCACAACGGTTTTCGAGGCACCAGTAATCTATGTATAGTGAAGATTTTCGGCCGATGTGAGATCACAGTTTCGAGGATGATTTTTAGACAAGGGACTCGGTTTTTGTCAATAGTTTGTCTGTCGGGAGTAGTCTATGTGCGCGAAGATCGGTCGGCACGAGAACTGGGCTTCTTGGATGATTTTTGCGTCCCAGGGACCTAGTTTTCCACAACGGTTTCTAGGCGAAGTAATCCATGTATAGTGAAGATTTCAGCATCAGCCGTAGAACTGGGTTTCGATGATGATTTTTGGGACACCAGGAACTCACTTTTCGTCAACGGTTTGTCTGTCGGGGAGTAGTCTATGTGCGAGAAGATGTCGCGTCCGTAGAAGTGGGCTTCTTGGATGATTTTGGGTCCCAAGGGACCTAGTTTTCGTCAGCGGTTTTTGAGGTTGTAGTAGTCTATGTAGAGTGAAGATTTCGCGTCACTAGTAGATCTGGGTTTCGAGGATGATTTTTAGGACACAAGGGACTCGGTTTTGTCAATAGTTTGTCTATCGGGGAGTAGTCTATGTGCGCAGAAGATGTCGGCGTCGGTAGAACTGGGCTTCTTGGATGATTTTTGCGTCCCGGGGACCTAGTTTTCCACAACGGTTTCAAGGGTGAGTAATCTATGTATAGTGAAGATTTTACGTGTCAGCTGCAGAAGCCTGGTTTCGAGGATGATTTTTGGGACACCAGGGACTCGGTTTTTGTCAACGGTTTGTCTGTCGGGAGTAGTCTATGTGCGCGGAAGATGTCGGCGTCAGCCGTAGAAGCTGGGCTTCTTGGATGATTTTGCGTCCCGGGGACCTAGTTTTCCACAACGGTTTCGAGCGGCGGTAATCCATGTATAGTGAAGATTTCGGCGTCGAGTAGGAAGCTGGGTTTCGAGGATGATTTTTGGGACACTAGGAACTCAGTTTTTGTCAACGGTTTGTCTATCGGGAGTAGTCTATGTGCGAGAAGATGTCGGCGTCGGCCGTAGAGAACTGGGCTTCTTGGTTGATTTTTGCGTCCCGGGGACCTAGTTTTCCACAACGTTTTTGAGGCCGAGTAATCTATGTATAGTGAAGATTTCAGCATCAGCCGTAGAACTGGGTTTCGATGATGATTTTTGGGACACAAGGAACTCACTTTTCGTCAACGGTTTGTCTATCAGTAGTAGTCTATGTGCGCAAAAGATGTCAGCGTCAGCCGTAGAACTGGGCTTCTTGGATGATTTTTGCTTCCCAGGGACCTAGTTTTCCACAACGGTTTCCAAGGCGTGATAATCTATGTATAGTGAAGATTTCGGCGTCGGGCGCGAAGCGCTTTCGAGGATGATTTTTACGACACCGGGGACTCGGTTTTCGTCAATAGTTTGTATGTCGGGAGTAGTCTATGTGCGCGAGAAGATGTAAGCGTCGGCCGTAGAAGTGGGCTTCTTGGATGATTTTTGGGTCCCGGGGACCTAGTTTTCGTGAACGGTTTTTGATGTTGTAGTAGTCTATGTAGAGTGAAGATTTCGGCGTCACCGTAGATGCGGGTGTCGACGATGATTTTTAGGACACCGGGGACTCGTTTTTGTCAATAGTTTGTACGTCGGGAGTAGTCTATGTGCGCGAGAAGATGTCGGCGTCGGTAGTAGATGCGGGCTTCTTGGATGATTTTTGCGTCCTAGGGACCTAGTTTTCCACAATGGTTTCTAAGGCGACGGTAATCCATGTATAGTGAAGATTTCCGTCGGCCGCGGAACCGGGTTTCGAGGATGATTTTACGACACTAGGGACTCGGTTTTGTCAATAGTTTGTCTATCGGGAGTAGTCTATGTGCGCGAGAAGATGTAGCGTTGGCCGTAGAAGTGGGCTTCTTGGATGATTTTTGGGTCCCGGGGACCTAGTTTTCCGTCAACGGTTTTTGAGGTTGTAGTAGTCTATGTAGAGTGAAGATTTCGGCGTCACCGTAGATCTAGGTGTCGACGATGATTTTTAGGACACCGGGGACTCGAGTTTTGTCAATAGTTTGTCTGTCGGGAGTAGTCTATGTGCGCGAGAAGATGTCGGCGTCAGCCGTAGAACTGGGCTTCTTGGATGATTTTTGCGTCGCAGGGACCTAGTTTTCCACAACGGTTTCTGAGGCAGCGGTAATCTATGTATAGTGAAGATTTCGGCGTCGCGTAGAAGCTGGGTTTCGAGGATGATTTTTAGGACACAGGGGACTCGGTTTTTGTCAATAGTTTGTCGTCGGGAGTAGTCTATGTATGCGAGAAGATGTCGCGTCGGGTAGAACCGGGCTTCTTGGATGATTTTTGCGTCGGGGGACCTAGTTTTCCACAACGGTTTTACGAGGCGTGGTAATCTATGTATAGTGAAGATTTCAGGCGTCGGGGCAGAATCGGGTTTCGAGGATGATTTTTGGGACACCGGGGACTCGGTTTTTGTCAATAGTTTGTCCGTCGAGAGTAGTCTATGTGCGCAGAAGATGTAAGCGTCGGCCGTAGAAGCTGGGCTTCTTGGATGATTTTGGGTCCCGGGGACCTAGTTTTCTCAACGGTTTTCGAGGTTGTAGTAGTCTATGTATAGTGAAGATTTCGCGTCGCCGTAGATATGGGTGTCGAGGATGATTTTTAGGACCTACAGGGACTCAAGTTTTTGTCAATAGTTTGTCCTCGTGAGTAGTCTATGTGCTAGAAGATGTGGCGTCGGTATGAGAACCGGGCTTCTTTGATGATTTTTGCGTCCCAGGACCTAGTTTTCCTCAGCGGTTTACGGTTGCGTAATCCATGTATAGTGAAGATTTCGTGCCATCACAGTAGACAGGGTAATTTAGAGGATGATTTTAGGACACCAGGAACTCAATTTTTGTCAACCCGTTTGTCCATCAAGAGTAGTCTATGTCTGAGAAGATGTCAGGCGTCGTAAGAAGCTGGGCTTCTTGGATGATTTTACGTCCAGGGACCTAGTTTTGACAGCTGGTTTTCGAGGCGTGGTAATCTATGTATAGTGAAGATTTCGTCTCACTGTTCCCAGAATCGTGGTTTTAGGATGATTTTTGGGACACCAGGGACTCAATTTTGTCAACTCTGGTTTATCGGAAGTAGTCTATGTGCGCAGAAGATGTCGGCATCAGTAACTGGGCTTCTTGGATGATTTTTGCGTCCCGAGGACCTAGTTTTCTCAACGTTTTTTGAGGTTGTAGTAGTCATGTAGAGTGAAGATTTGCTGTCACCGTAGATTTGGGTGTCGATGATGATTTTTAGGACACTAGTGACTCAGTTTTTAATAGTTTTGTCTGTCGGGAGTAGTCTATGTAAGCAGAATTGTCGTCTGCGTAGAGGCCTCCTTGGATGATTTTTGGCGTCCCGGACCTAGTTTTCCACAATGGTTTAGTAACGGTAATCATGTATAGTGAAGATTTCACAATGGTCAGGCCAGGCTTCGAGATGATTTATTAGGCCACCAAGACTCGGATAAGCAATGGTTTGTCTGGTGAGTAGTCTATGTGGCTGAGAAGATGTAAGCGTCGTTAGCAGAAGTGGGCTTCTTGGATGATTTTGGGTCCCAGGGACCTAGTTTTAGGAAAGGTTTTTGAGGTTGTAGTAGTCTATGTAGAGTGAAGATTTCACTTTGTCACCGTAGATCTAGGTGTCGACGATGATTTTTAGGACACCAGGGACTCGGTTTTTGTCAATAGTTTGTCCGTGGGAGTAGTGTATGTGCGCGAAGATGTCGGCGCGTAGTAGAACTGGGCTTCTTGGATGATTTTGGGTCGCGGAGACCTAGTTTTCCACAACGGTTCTCGAGGGCAAGCGTTAATCCCTGTATAGGGAAGATTTCACCGTCGCCCGAATCCGGGTTCGAGGATGATTTTTGGGACACTAGGGACTCGGTTTTGTCAATAGTTTGTTTGTCGGGAGTAGTCTATGTGCGCGGAAGATGTATGCGTCGCCGTAGAACCTGGGCTTCTTGGATGATTTTTAGGTCCCGGACCTAGTTTTCGTCAACGGTTTTTGGGGATTTTGTAGTAGTCTATGTAGAGTGAAGATTTCAGGTATCACCGTAGATATGGGTGTCAACGATGATTTTAGGACACGAGGACTCGGTTTTTGTCAATAGTTTGTACGTCGGGAAGTAGTCTATGTGCGCGAGAAGATGTCCAAGGCCGTCGGTAGAACCAGGCTTCTTGGATGATTTTTGCGTCCAGGACCTAGTTTTCCCTAACGGTTTTGAGAGACGTCAGAATCTATGTGGAGTGAAGATTGCGGTCAGCGCGAACCGCTGCGAGATGATTTTGCGACACGGGGGACTCGATTTTGGGTCAATAGTTTGTACGTCGAGAGTAGTCTATGTGTCGCAGAAGGTGCTTCGCGTCGCCCGTGAGAACCGGGCTTCTTGGATGATTTTTGCGTCCCAGGGACCTAGTTTTCCCAATGATTCTGAGGCGCTAGTAATCTAGTGTATAGTGAAGATTTTAGTCGGTAGCGGAGACTCAGGTTTCGATGATGATTTTGGGACACCAGAACTCACTTTTCGTCAGCTAGTTTGTCGTCGGGAGTAGTCTATGTGCGAGAAGATGTAAGCGCGGCCGTAGAAGTGGGGCCTTGGATGATTTTGGGTCCCAGGGACCTAGATTTCTCAACGGTTTTTGAGGTTGTAGTAGTCTATGTAGAGTGAAGATTTAGCCATCCGTAGATATGGGTGTCGGCGATGTATTTTTGTGGACACCATGGACCCGTGCTTTTTGTCAATAGTTTGTGTCATTGAGTAGTCCATGTGCCCAGAAGATGTCGCAGCCGTAGAACCGGGCTTCTTTGATGATTTTTGGGTCCCAGGACCTAGTTTTCCTCAACAGTTTCGAAGACGAGTAATCCATGTATAGTGAATATTTCAACGTCGGGCGTAGACCGGGTTTCGATGATGATTTTTGGGACACCAGGAACTCACTTTTCGTCAACGGTTTGTCTATCAAGAGTAGTCTATGTGCGCAGAAGATGTCGCGTCAAACGAGAACCGGGCTTCTTGGATGATTTTTAGCGTCCTGGAGACCTAGTTTTCCACAATGGTTTTCGGGAGGCAAGTAGACTATGTATAGTGAAGATTTCAGTCCTCGCCGCAGAACTTGGGTTTCGAGGATGATTTTTGGGACACCCAGGAACTCACTTTTCGTCAACGGTTTGTCTATCAGTAGTAGTCTATGTGCGAGAAGATGTCAGCGTCAGCCGTAGAACTGGGCTTCTTGGATGATTTTTGCTTCCCAGGGGACCTAGTTTTCGTCAACGGTTTTAGAGGTCGTAGTAGTCTATGTAGAGTGAAGATTTCGGCGTCGTTGAATTTGCTAGGTTTAGAGGATGATTTTTAGGACACCAGGGACTCGAGTTTTTGTCAACAGTTTGTCGTCGGGGAGTAGTCTATGTGCGTAGAAGATGTCGTCGGTCGTAGAGCGGGCTTCTTGGATGATTTTTGAGTCCGGGGACCTAGTTTTCCACTGACGGTTTTCGGGCAAGTAGTAATCTATGTATAGTGAAGATTTCAGCGTCAGTCGCAGAAGCTGTTCGAGGATGATTTTTTGGACACCGGGACTCGGTTTTCGTCAATAGTTTGATGCGTCGGGGAGTAGTCTATGTGCGAGAAGATGTGGCGTAGGCCGTAAGTGGGCTTCTTGGATGATTTTGGGTCCCGGGGACCTAGTTTTCGTGCAACGGTTTTGAGGTTGTAGTAGTCTATGTAGAGTGAAGATTTCGGCGTCACCGTGAGATATGGGTGTCGACGATGATTTTTAGGACACGAGGACTCGGTTTTGTCAATAGTTTGTCGTCGGGAGTAGTCTATGTGCGCGAAGATGTCGGCGTCGAGCCGTCACCCGGGCTTCTTTTGATGATTTTGGGTCCCAGGGACCTAGTTTTCCACAACAGGTTCGAGGGCAACAGAGTAATCCTCGTATGTAGTGAAGATTTAACATATTGTGAGATCTAGGTTTCGAATGAAGATGTTTTAGGACACCAGGGACTCGGTTTTGGTCAATAGTTTTGTCCTGGTCATGAGTAGTCTTTGTGCGCGAGAAGATGTCGGCGTGTTGAAGTAAAGCTGGAGAGCTTCTTTGATGATTTTTGCGTCCCGG